>CM076849.1:30009539-30272108 GCA_039519185.1 Astragalus membranaceus | reverse complement strand
ACACACAGCTTTAAACATTGGTAATTTATCATAGCTAATAGACACCTCCCTAACTCATTAGTCATAGCCACCCTCCCCCTCCCCCAAATAAAACGTCTGGTCAAGTTACAATTGCATGATTTATTAAAGACCAATTATAAATACCAAGCACAATAATAGTGGGGTCAACCTATGAGAAATGCTTGTGTTACACCCTTTAACACACTCTCTAGCACTCCTTTTCTAACACACTCTCTAGCACTCCTTTTCTAACACACTCTTTTATTGGTTGAAATTCATACAAGTCCCATATGATTTCAACCGATAGAAGAGAGTGTAAATGCTAGGTTGAAATCATATGGGACCTATATAAATTTCAAACAATAAAAGAGTGTTAGAAAACGAGTGTTAGAGAGTGTATTGAACCAAGAGGATATCTGTGTCTCCTTCTAATGTAAACATTAAAAAGCTAATCTAATCATTATAATCACATTACTATCACTATCAAACCCAACACCCTCAGAGTCTATTTACATTCTCCATCTCCCAAAGCCAACAACCAAAACAATTAACCCCTAAAAACAACTAAATCTAAGGGGATTCCAGAACACACACACTGCAACAAAAAATCAACTCAAAACAAAAGAGATTATAGGCAAAAAGATCAAAACTTGTTAAAAGGACAACATCAAATTTTCCCTCAGCTACACAAACACACATGGGCATGTCAAAAAAGGAACCAAACACTATCCTTTCCATTATCAATAGCATTGAAACAACACATGCAAAAATGAATAACCCGTTATAAGAGTTGTTAGAGATTCTAATCAGTGGGAGAAGCTAACTTGAATCCCCAATGAGTAGTTGGAGAGAAATACAACACTGTAAAGAAGAATAAGAAGATCTAGCCATAGCTACAATTGAAAATGGAAGAGGAAAATACGGGGAGAGAGAGGGAGGGAGGGAGAGAGGGAGGGAGGGAGGGAGGGAGGGAGGGAGAGGGGGAGAGAGAGAGATTCACCGGTGTGACTGCTGGAGGCTGAAACAGCGAGAGGATTTTTGCGACTTATGAGATATACAGGGAGGGAGAGAGAAAGACCCTAATAGTAATCACTTCCTTCCTCAACTTCCGACTTTGCGATTATTTTTTGCTCCTTAAATTAAACATTAGTTAATTAACGAATTGATTAAATTGCAAATGATAGCTTATCTAAAAAAAATTGCAAATGATAGATTAAATTATCTTTTTTTTTGACAGGAATGATAGATTGAATTATCAATTATCTATATTTCGTCAAAAAAAAATTCTTTTATATATTGTGCATTTATTTTGGTCAAATATGTTTTTTAGCTAAATATTGTGTATACCATTTATAAAAATGTCAAAATGAATTTATAATACGTGGATCATTTTCTTTGACTCAAATAATAGTTGGATCATGGTATTTTTTTGAAAAAATGACAAGAATTTGGATCATGGTCTGTTCCTCTATTATTGTTTTCTTAAATTAATTATTATTGATTAATTCATTGATTAAATTCAGTCAATAAAAATCATTATTTAAACTGCAAATGATGATATAAAAAGTTTAATTGGTTTTATTCAGTCAAAAAGAGTGGTTATATCTATTCTTATATATAAAAGAATTTCAATTAATTAACTTATTATATTTACCCGCCGTGACCCAAAGCAAAACGACAATTGATAAATAATAGTAAACTTTTTAATAATAGATACAGGGCAGTTTGATAATTTAAACAGCTCTATCTTTTCTTAAATAGACTTATTATGTTTACCCGTTGTGACCCAAAGCAAAATAACAATTGATAAATAATAGTAAACTTTTTAAAAATAGATGTAGGGTCAGTTTGGTAATTTAAACAGCTCTATCTTTTCTTAAATAAATAAATAGATAGTAGATTATATATTTCAATCAATTAAAAATTTAAGGCATAACCAAGCTAATTTGATTCTCTCAACTAACTTTTAAAAATATTAAATTTCAACTTTTTTTGACTTTACCTTCTATCTAATATCAATAAAGTAGAGAATTAATAGAGAACTGAAAAACAATACAGGGTTATAGATAATATGTGAAACAATATAGAAAATAATAGTTAATGATAGATATAATCTTATTTTAGGGTGTTACATGCCTCACTTTCGACATGTGGGTTTTAAGCAGACAACCGCTATAGTATCTTTGATGTAACTAAACTTTAACACGCTTAAAATACCACGCCAGTTGTTTTTAAACGACCGGTGTGGCTTTTCAAAAAGAATTTAAACGTATAACAGGCTGGACACGCTAAATATTCCACACCGGGGGTTTTTGAATGTCCGGCGTGGATTCTTTCAAAAGAACTTAAAACGTTTACGATACTATCAATTCCACTCCAGTTGTTTCTTAATGTTATGTATTGATGCTTTCAAAGAATTTAAAATGTTTAGAATGATACCAATTCCGCACACATTATTTTTAAATGCACGGCTTTGTATCTTCTTTACTCAAATACTAATGCCAGAAACCTTTCATTCTGCTCATTCTCTCATTATTGCAAGGCCATCTCAAAGCCTAGTTTCTCATTGTTCTTTCTGTCTCCCTCGTTCTCTCGGTCTCCCTCGCTTTCCCTCATTCTCGCTGTCGCTCAGCCATTGTACCCTTCTCAAGCTTTCTCGAACTCACTCTATCTCTATAAGTGTCTCGATAGACGTTGTCTCCCTTGGGTACCATCTATGGTTTATGAGGGAGGCAACGAAGGTTCTCAAGCCCCCACGAACGTTCATCTTCTCCCCGCATTCTTCTTTCCTATGATGTCCTTTTTCACTTTACAGGGGATTTTCTCTAATTGTTTTATTAGTTTCATGATTTTTTTCTCTATTTGTTCTATTTGTTTTCTGATTTTCGCGCTATTTGTTATTTTGTTATTTGATTTTATAGTGGATGTCGTGTTCTTGTTTACTGTACTCGTTTCTTTAACGGATTTTTGCTGCATTCTTCTTTCCAAGGTTTGTTCTTTTGATTCAGATTCTCTTTCGGCTTTTGTTTGTTCATTTTAGGGTTGATGGCAATAACTATATACTCCCTCCGTTCCTAATCTTAGGTACTTTTGACATTTTATTTTTGTTCCAAAACAATGGTACTTTTAAAAATCCAATATACAATTAACCAATTTTTTCCAAATATACCCTTTTATATTTATTGAGTCTAACAAGCCAAAAGTATAAATAGCTCATTAATTTGTGTGTAACAAGCCAAAAGTACCAAATATTAGGAACAGAGGGAGTACATTTCATAGATCTATATATGTTTTATGTTGGATCTAGTTGTTTTATGTTTTGACCAAAATTATGTGACGATTGTAGTGCTATAGGATGTTTTCCGGATTGGCCAGATACTTAGACCCATTCCAGTAAAGCCCATAATCCATATAGAATCAATGGTGTAGATGTGTTTCCCTCATCCAACCACCCAGACGCGTTCACATGAGCACCTATCTTAACGCGCCACGTGGAGACACAAATCCCTATAAAAGTGTTGTCCCATCAATGCTACAAGTACGCATTTTTTACCTCACATCACCTATTCCCAACCTGACTTAGGCATCGGAGTGTGTGTATGTACCAACCCCCTTGCCGGATCAACGCGGGTCGGAGCATCCCGGACAACATTAAAACACTCACCTCAACACCACCTCGGCAACGACTTGGTGCGAGCAAGCTTCTCAGTTTGGTGAGCATCTCGGTCCTCAGCCTGACCGAGACTTGTAGCCCAAGTCTTTGTGGAGTTTGTGAGAGGAATGACCTTTTCGTGGTTTTAGTTCGTTTGCCGGATAGTGGCCTGGACGCCTAGTCATTTGTTACCTAAGTCTAGTTTGACAAAAATGGTCCCTGAATATGTCAAAATGGTCTCTCATGACGTGTCCCTTTTGACAATCAATTTAGAGGTGCCACATTTGCGTACATCATAGCAGAAAAGGTGCCAACTCAGCCAAAATGACTGAGTTAGCAAGGTGAGCTAACATCGAGGACTAACTTGGCTAACAGATGAAAAATTGGAGGACTAAATTGAAGCTTCTTTGAAATTAAAAAATGAAATTGACACCAAGTAACACTTTTAGGGACTAGAATGGCATTTATCCAAAAGATAGTTGAATTTCACCTAATGTCACACTATCATATTTATACTCTCAAAACTTTGTAATTGACAAAAATAAAAAGAAAGAGAAATATTAATAACTCAATTTCCAAATCATCAAGTTAATAAATTGAACTCTCAAACCCTAGCAGATTCCATTTCAACATTCTCTCTACTCTTCTCTTTTGTCTTGCTTTCCCACCAGAGGGGTGATTTTGGGTCAGCTTTTTGGCATGAAATCACTCATCGATATCATTTTTTTTCTCTTTTTAACTAAATAAGCGGTTCCCACATAGATCTAGTTTTTTTTTGACAAAAACGTAGATCTAGTTTTTATTTCTTACTTTTCTTGATTATGCCGTTTGAGTGTGGTGTTATTGTTGTTCTTCGTCTCGGTGCGGCGTTTTTACTTTTTCGTCTTGTTGTGGTGTTCGTTTGGTTCAAATCGACAAATTAACTTCGACCTATGACAAATTCATCTAATGACTAGGGCCTCAAAGCTACAGACCCAGAGGCATGAGTATTACTGTGACTATTATTTTTGTCACATTTGTAGACATGTTGCCGTTTTATGTTATTAACTTGGATGATGTGAGCTCGTTTGCAGATTCATCCTTTTCGTTTTTGCAATACTTAAATTGTTATCTTCAATGTAATCCATCAATTTGAATAAATTAATATCTTTTTAGTTAAAAAAAGAAAAAAAAAAGTTAATACACTGAAATGCAAATTCAAGTCATTTATTGAAATTAATTTCAAGCACTGAAATACAAATTCAGGTCATTTATTGAAATTAAGTTGGCTTGAACTGTCATTTTTTTGGTACAATGCATAGAAAAAAACAAAAAGGAGAAAATTAGGAAAACCCAGCATCAACTGCGAGCAGACTCTCGACCCCAGAGGGAGGAGAGCTCCAAAAACTAATACCCCTCAAATGCCTATTAGCATATTTCGAAAGGAAATCCGCACAAGAGTTGGCTTCACGGAGAGGCTTGAACTGTCATTTATCTGTAAATGCAATGGCGGCCAGGATAAATAAAAAAAACTAATGCAATGGCGAGTAGAAGTCTAAATATAATTGGTAAAAAAAAGTTTAAATATAAATCAATAAAGTTGATGCAATACATCATTTCTGAAAAAATATAATTAAAATTAACTGTTTGTGCACCTATTAAAATAAGTAGTTATTTGCCAATGAAGGTTGGCTCAATTGGTAAGGAGTTGGCTCATTCCCCACAAGAGCGTGGGTTCAACTCCCGCCGTGAGGCCTGCCCTGACTCTGGTGAACCCCCAGAGCCCAACTCACCTAAACTTTTTGTAACAAAAAAAAATAGTTAATTACATTAATTTTATTTAAAAATTTAACTTCAGTACCTAAATTACTTATACTTATTATCTAAAAAATCTCTAATGTTTTATATTCGTATTTAATATTCAACATCAAATGAAGCACATTTTTGAAACTGTCATTAAACTAAATAGAATGAAAATAATTTATTTTTAATTATATGTTGTTACAACTTAGAGTACCCAACACAGGAACACTTGGATGAGATGGTAGAAGTCTTTTCCTGCTTAACCAAAGTCTTGGGTTCGAATCTAGCGTTGGGTATATAACAGTGTTTAATCTAGCATAGGGGTCTCTTGTGGGACATTTTTGAAACACTGTCATTAAATTAAATAGAATGAAAATAACTTATTTTTAAAATACACATTAATCCATTTTGGTCCCTGCAAAATAAAAAACTTTAAATAAGCCCCTGCAAAATAGTTAGTTGTTCAGTTAAGCCCTCGCTGTTAGTGGTCCACTAACGTTGTTAGTTTTAAAGGTATTTTGCAGGGGCCAAAATGGATTAATGTGTATTTTGCAGGGGCCAAAATGGATTAATGTGTATTTTGCAGGGGCCAAAATGACATTTAATATGTATTTTGCAGGGGCCAAAATGAGGGTTAAAAATAACAGCGTTAGTGGACCACTAACAACGAGGGCTTAACTGAACAACTAACTATTTTGCAGGGGCTTATTTAAAGTTTTTTATTTTGCAGGGGCCAAAATGGATTAATGTGTATTTTGCAGGGGCCAAAATGATCTTTAAGCCTTAATTTTATCACCTTAATTTTTGTCGGTAAAGTCAAACGGTGTTAAAAAACATGACATCCATGAAAATTAGAGAGAAAAACTTTAAAAGTCTATTATATTGAAACTAGTGAAATATTACAAATGAGAAAAATTAATTACAAATGAGTCTACCATCTACCTTATATACTACCCAACTAATCAGCCTTACTATTTTTTTTTACGGGAATAAGCTTTACTATCTATATATACAAACTAACTAATGAACCTTGCTATCTATATTTGAACAAATGAACAAACAGTATTCGAACCATTGCAATCTCCTGGAAAAATTGTATAGTGAGATGTATCAACATGACATACAAAGAAAACCAATATTTGTCAACAAGACCTGTATATGCCACGATTATAGCCCTATTTAGATAAACAACTTAATTAAGTACTTATAAGATAAACGTTCATCATATGAAAGCTTACCCATAAATTATTTCTATAATATAAAAGATAAAATAATGTTATTTTTTTTCGATAAGCAAAGATAAAATAATGTTAAACTACATTTTTTATAAGCAAAATTTTATTAAACAGAGTACATGGGGTACTCCAACTCAGGGCTTTTGCCGAATTACAACCTGATTATACAGCTTCTATACACGTCAAAGGCGAGCTCCACCAATCTGAATATCGAAAACCCAAGATCACCAAGCAAACCAATCTCTCCCAGCCAAATAGCCTACGGTGCCAATCAATCTGCCAAGAAAAACCAGCATCTGTGCAAACATAAATAACTGCTACTGTAGCAGATTTATTAGAAGCTACATTATAAGGTCAAGGAAAACAACTTTTAAAAGGGGAGCACCTACACCAAGCATCCTCCCAAAAAAGAGTAGATTCTCCATTTCGCACTTTCTTTTTCATTACATCACTGAACCACCTTATTTCTACCCCATTAACCTTCTCAATGTTATTCACATCTTTCCACCAACATGAACTAGAACTACTCCTTGGCACATTAAGGTTCCTCTCAACCCAGGTTCCTCTCAACCCGTCTCTACTACATTCCAATCCATATCTAGCATTCAATAGTTTATACCGAATTGCATTTTCATCATTAATAAACCTCCATCTCCATTTACCTAATAACGCTAAATTAAACAATTCGAGGTCTTTTACCCCTAGGCCACCATCAGTTTTAGGAAGGAACACTTTACTCCAACTAACCCAACCTGTTTTTCTACGATCTACCCCATCGCTCCATAAACAATCTTTGTAATTTTTTGAGCTTCATCAAGATATTCTTTGGTGCTTTATAAAAAGAAAAAAAGTACAATGGAAGACTTACCAAAACCGAGTTAATGAGAGTTACATGGCCTCCCACCGAGAATTGCCTTCCCCTCCAAACCGGAAGCTTTCTCCTCAAAGTTTCTATTACCGGCTGCCACGTAGTGCTTCTCCTAGGATTTGCACCTACAGGAATTCCAAGGAACTTAAATGGTCCAGTCCCCTTCATGCAAGATAAGAATGTGGTTGCAGCATTTACAAGTCCTCCTCTGAATTGATACCAATCAGTTTATTTTTGTGATTATTTATCTTCAGACCCGACACTAGTCCTCCTCAGAATGGCCTTCAGACACCAAACGTTCTCCAAAGATTCTTCACATATAAGAATGGTATCGTCCGCAAATTGAAGTAGAGGGATCTGAATCTCCCTTTGCTCCAAATACGGCCCCAAGAAACCTTTACTAACCGCACTAGATATCAGCCCTGCGAAGCCTTCTACTGTGATTAAAAAGAGGAATGGGGCCAAAGAATCGCCTTGCCTAATGCCTCTCTGAGTAGCAAAGTCCCCAGTTGGGTTGGGTTTCCATTAAGAGGCACCGACATAGTAGAAGAAAGAGCACAAGCCTTAATCCACTTCCTCCACAACCCATTAAACCCCGATCGGGTTAGCATATAATCCAAGTGCTCTCAAGAGACAGTCATATGCTCTCTCAAACTCAACTTTCAATATAAGACAATTATCCTTCCTTTTTTTCACAAGATCAATTACTTCATTTACCACAAGGACCCCATCCAAGATTTGTTTCTTAGAGATGAATGCTGTCTAACAATGTGAAATGATCTTGCTCATCATCTTCTTTAATCTCTCAGATAAGACTTTTGCAGTTATCTTATTCATGCTACTAACTAGAGAAATGAGCTGCTATGGCTTTTGGTAACCTACTATTTAAGTGAAATTCTTGCATGAGTCCCAAAATGTCACCTTTTAAAAAATCCCAACAAGCTCTAAAGAATTTAAACTACTCATAGGTTGTTTTCATAAACTATCCTGGGGAACTAATAGAAATTAGCTAAATAAACTTTATGAAAATGTCATAAGCTGTTTTCAAAAGTTCTCCCAAATAGTTTTAAAGTGTTCATACGAGTGGATAAGCCCAATAAGCCATCCAAACATGCCCTATAACTCACTTAACAAGAAAAGATGTATTAGAAGAATTTGTTAGAAGACCGATCTCTCATCTTTTTCACCCTTTTCAGTTTATTTATTTCTTCTTTGTACTTTTTCTTGCAAATTGTGTTACTGAATTGTAAAGGAAATTTCAACATAAGATCACAACAAAAGGCTACTATTTTGGTTGGTATTCATCACAACAAAAGGCTACTATTTTGGTTGGTATTCATCATAAAAAATCCAACTCAAAGATTAGAGACTAGATTGAAAGTTCTGATAACACAAGCCATTGTTTTACATCCACCAGTTATAATTAGAACATAGCTATTGAATTATCATTGTGTTGTTGTCCACTAACAACCAGCACGAGTTCATTTCAATTCTTTACCTTTTATTTATTTACAAAAGACGTGAAACACTTGACACACTAAGATAATTGATATTCTACAGCTAACCAAGAAGAATGAAAGGTTCTGCATTGCCAAGGCATTGGAACTAGTTGATATCAAGTATCTCTCTCCTAAAATCCACTTATAAGTGCTATTTGATTAGCCACTTAGTTGAAGTATTTATAAGCCAGTTAGTAAAGATAGTTAATACTTAATAGTAACACTATCACAAAGAACCTTTAATTTATTTACAAAAAGACATGAAACATGCTTGATACAATAAGATACCTGTTATTCTTCAGTTCACCAAGAAGAATGGAAGGTTCTGCACTGCCAAAGTCAACTTAAACTCCCTCTGGAGGGAAGCTACAATTCACGTATTAATTGAATTTTTAGAGATATACGTCATGACAATTTCAGGTAAGTACCATTTATACATTGAAACTAAAAGGAATATGGACAAAGAAAAAGGACCATTTTCATGTTGATCTTTGCAGGCGTCTAGATAGGAAATCAGAAAGTGAAAAGGAATATGTGCCTGCTTTTTCTGAAACACCAGTTGTGTTGTTAGAGCTGTCATTACTTTCAATGCAACTATTGTCTAGATCTTTGTTACTGCGTTGCAAAGCCAAATTTCGATAGAACTCTGTAACCTTATGGTGTGCTTGAATCTGTGAGGGATTAAAACCAGATAAATGAAGACCATCCAAGCTTCTAACACGCGAAAGTGCTGTATACACCATTCCATAGCCAAATGCTCCAGATAAATTGATACAAGCTTTGTCAAGAGTCATTCCTTGACATTTATGGATACTTAGAGCCCATGCCAATATAAGTGGTATTTGTTTCCTCCTAGCAACAACTTTATCTCCATCCATTACATGCCACTCATCTGGTTCAATTGTCAAAACTTGCCCAGAATCAAATTCAACTACTGGAAGAAGTTTTTCACAGCAGATATCATCAATATCCATTGCCTTCTCAAATTTCACCACCGTACCGGTCGCTCCATTAACCAACCCTTTCCAAGGATGCAAATTTTTTATCAGCATAACTCTTGCACCTTCACAAATGGAAATCTCATCAGGTGCTATTCCTTTCACAAATGGACTCTTACCATCATCAAGAGCTTTATAGTAAACAACATTCTTTTGCAAGCTTCTAAGCTTCACCTCATTCACTTTCTTCACAATTTTATTCAATGGATAGAGTTGCACTGCAGAGGGATCAGGCTCAGTATTCGAGCAATAACTCTCTAGGAATGACGTGTCTTCGTGATCAATCTCCCCGATTCTTATCCCTTGAAGCAACTTGATAAACCGCGGATCGGATTGCCTAAAGATCCTAGTAAGCTCTATCTGCAAATCAAAACTATCATTCCAACAATCAGCTTCAAAAGCATATTTCACTGACTTTGTTTCCGATATAGGCGATAACTGACAAAAATCCCCAACCGCGACAATCTGAATTCCACCCCATCTTTCATTCACATTCTTCACATTTCTAGCAACAAATTCAAGGCTATCAAACAGCTTCGGATCCACCATCCCAATTTCATCTATGACTAAAGCTTTAACCTTTTCCCATCTCCGGAATGCCCCACAGTTAGACATAATCCTATCCAACAATTTTTCAGGATCATAACTAAGGTAATTGATCCCAGCAAACGAGTGCAAAGTTTGACCCTTTATAGCAAATGCTGCAACCCCAGTTGATGCAGTAACAAAAAACCTTAGATTTTGTGTGCAATTTCCTAAGCAATTTAACAACTTCAGGGAGCAATTTGGTCTTTCCAGTACCAGCGGAGCCTGTGATGAACACAGAACTCCCTTGTGTTATAGCAGACAACACACTCTTCTGTTCCTCAGTCCATTGAATCTTAGTCCTAGGTACACGTTTTCTTTTCTCTGTTGGTTTGCTGTTCTTGGTGTAATTAGAACCATATAAGGGTTTTGAATAAGAATAACCCTTTGTGCTAAAGTTTCTAAATCCACTAATAGCTATTCCTAATATGGAGAAAAATTTCATCTTTTTGTTTTTCGTTTGTCTATTCACATACCCATCTAGATTATTGCATAAATTTGATGCAGATAAAGACGGGGAACAGATAGGAAAATTAGAATTTGATTACCGAATTGATGCGGCTTCTATGAACAGCATCTGCATTACATCACTTCGTTCGAGTGATTCTTGGAGAATTTGAGAGAGAGAGAACCGCAAAAACACAAAAACGGTTTGAAGTGAAAATCTTCGGTTCTATGATGCAGGGTAAAATATTCTTTTGGTCATTTATCTCCTAATGTTTTTCATGTTTACGTGATTTATTTTTTCATAATTAATTAAAATGGTCGATCTATTAAGTGACCGTTAAATATGACTTACGTGAAGTGTGTGACATAGACAATTTGCCACATAAGACTATGTTACTAAACCATCAAATCAAATGATTTTGGCTTAAAGGTACTTTTAGTCCCTGCAATTGTCAAGAAAATCTAGTTTAGTCACTGCAATTCCAAAATTTTTAAAATAGTCCCTGCAATTACCAAACGTTATTAGTTAAGTCCCTGCTGTTATATTAGTGTTAACACCGTTATGTTTTGATGATGTGGCAGCCAATTAGGATCTTCTTCTTCAACCTTCTCTCTTCTTCTTCCATCTTCTTTCTTGCTCTTCCATATTTTTCCCCTTTTCTGGAAAAATACAGATCTTTATTTTTTTTTGGTCCAAAGATCTTCATCTTCAAAACCGGAAAAACAAAAGGATAATAGATTTGTTAGATCTACTGGAAGAAGTAGAAAAAGTGAAGAACAAAACCCAGAATCACTCACCCACCCCCTCATCATCATCATCATCACCATCTTCAATCAACGGAATCAACGAAATTTTCTCATCATCATCGTAGACCCAGAAATTTGTTCTTCGCTTCGATGCTTGCTGAAATATTATTCAAGAACAATGGAAGAAAAAACCAGATCTCTACAACGTCAAACCCATATCTTGTTTCGATTTCGTTTCGTTTAGAGGGCTTCGTTCCTCTTCTTTGTTTTCTCTCTTCTCACTGTTTGTTGTTCTTCTCTTTCTTGCAGGGACTATTTTAAAAATTTTGGAATTGCAGGGACTAAACTGGATTTTCTGGACAATTGCAGGGACTAAAAGTACCTTTAAGCCAATGATTTTTTATCTTTTTCAAAATATACATTTACCCACTTTATTTTTCTTAAAATATTTATTTTTGTCTTTTTCTAAAAATATTTATTTACGTTATTTATCTTTTCATAATTAACTAAAATGATTATTTTTTTAAGTGAATTCTTATTTATGGATTACATAGATAGTGACATAAATAATTGTGAATGTAAGCATGCTGATTGGGTCATTATAAAAATGATAATTGAAATTATTCTATTGTGTTAACATAAAAATTGAGAATTTATAATTGAATAATAAATTTTAAAAAAAGTGAAACAAAGAACAAGTCGTGAATTAGAAAACCTAATAATTAATAAAATGAAATGAAATCTTTTGGTTTGTGATCTGGTATATAAAAATGGGGTGGTGCAGCCCTTAAGTAGTCTTGTTAAGTGAGACATCCCAAAATACATAGAACCAAAGATTTCTAATACAACAATAACATTCACTATTTTCCAGCCCTTTTGGGATTTCCCTAGTATATGTATGTTCATGGAATAAAGTTATCGTTACTATTTTTCTCCCTACTCTACTCCTTTTTTTACCTTACCGTTAGAGGACGGAAAGGGAAAACGGATTAGGAGAACCCCAACGTACCGCCCGAAGATAGAGAGGGAAATCGAGTCATTGCTTGGGTTTGGCTAAAGCTCTTCATTTTTACTTCTCTCGAATTAGATTAGGAAAACCCCAACATACCACCCGAAGATGGAGACAAACTGAGTCTTTTCACAAATTTGGCTGAAGCTCTTCACTTTGACTGCTCCCAAATTAGATTAGGAGAACTCCAACATACCGCCCAAAGACGGAGAGGGAAACAGAGTCTTTGCTCGGGTTTTGTTTAAAGATCTTCACTCTAAACCTTTCCCAAATTAAATCAGGAGAACCCCAATGTACCGCCCTAATGGAAGTCGAGTCATGCTCGGATTTTAAGGTCTTATTTTTCCCGTAGGTCTTAGTGTGCCTTGGTTTAGTGCTTGTTGTTTCTGCTCGTCAAGAGAGGGCTCATGTTATGTCGGTGCTCGGGGTGGTCAGGCTCGTGGCCCTTCCGATTTTTTGATTTTGGTCAAGAAAATCCTAGTTAACTACCCGTCGGCCATGAGAGAAATGGCCCAGGCTCAGCCCCGCGAGCTGTTGATATTTGTTTGAGATATCATTGGCCTCTATGGGCTTTGAAAGCTTTTTACATTGAGGAGTTAACTGACATAGTGCCGCAGGTTCATTACATTCCATGATCTTGGGACGTCTTGACCCTGTAGGTGCTCTAGCTTGAGATCGCCTTCCCTGACTACTGCTTGGACACGGAAAGGTCCTTCCCAATTAGGTGACAATTGGCCGATTTCCCCTACCTGCATTGTACGTTGAAGTACGAGGTCTCCTGGCTTGAATTTTTAGGCACGACCTTGGTGTTGTACTTTTGGTTCACTCACCTTTTACATACTTATTCCTTTACCTTGGCTAGGGCCGACACCCATCAAGTAAGTCGAGGTTTATGCACAGATTTGGCTCGTTGCTACCCTCATCGGATAGGATTCTTCGCAGGCTTGGCTCGAACGCCTAAACTAGAATCATGGCGTCAACACCAAAGACTAGTCGGAAAGCCGTTTTCTGTGTTGTGGAATGCGGGGTAGTGTGGAACAACCATAGGATCAGGGGGAGCTTATCTGTCCATTTTCCCTAGGCATCGTCCAATTTCTTCTTTAAGCCACTAAGAATTACCTTTTTGGCTGCTTCTGCAAGCCTGTTGGTTTGGGGGTGCTCTACTGAGGTGAAAATTTGTTGATTTCCCATTCTAAACAGAGTTCTTTGACAGAGTTGCTGGTGAATTGTGTACCATTGTCTGTTATGATTGTGGATGGAAAACGGAACCAACATATGATTTTCTTCCAGTAAAAATGTCGGAATCTTTCTGCCAAGATGGTTGCAACCGTCTTTACCTCTACCCATTTGGTGAAGTAGTCGATGGCGACGATCAAGAACTTAACTTGTCAGGGAGTTGGGGGAAATAGCCCTAGTATGTATGTGCCCCATTTGTGGAACGACTGGGGTGCTAGTATGGATTGGAGCTCAGAAGGTGGAGATCTTGGCATGTTGGCTAAGCGCTAGCAATTGTCACATCACTGCATGTAGTTGGCACTGTCTTTCTTCGCGGTAGGCCAATAGTAGTCGGCGCGTAGGACCTTGGCTGCCAATTACCTCCCTCCTGTGAGGCTCCCGCAGGACCCTGCGTGAATTTCGTAGAGAACATATTCATCATCCTTCTTTGTGGGGCATCGTAACAATGGTGTGGAGAATCCTCTTCTGTTTAGTCAGCCGTAGAGCATCAGGTATCGAGCCGAAGATTTCTTGATTTTATTCGCGACGTCTTGATTGTTGGGAAGTCGTCCATGTTGCAAGTAATCAGATAGTTTCCGCATCCAAGGGTCAAGCTCTATTTCAGACAAGCTCAAGACCGTCGTGGCCTTGTTGCGTGGTTGCACTAGCGTTTCCTAAATTACATAATGATTGTGTCTCGGCTTATTGGTGCTTTCCAGCCTTAATAGTATGTCAACTTGAGTGTTTTTGTCCCAGGGTATGTATGTTAGCTTAAAAGAATTGAATTTTGTCAAGAGAGATTTTACTTGGCATGCTGTGTGTTTAAGGTTTGGAATTGGCCTAGTACTTGACTGACCATTAGCTGGGAGTCACTCTGAATTTGTAGTGCCTACACTTCCAATTCGGTTGTGAGGTAGAATTTAGTTTGGTCCTTCAAGTGAACCTCAGCTCCGCTTCCTCTTGTGTTGGACAACCCGTCGACCGAAAGTGTCCTTGGTTGGTTGTGGTGGTCTCTTTTATGAGTTCCTAATCCGCTGTAGGCATCTCTAGCCCGAAGTCCGCTATTACTTGTGAATTTATTGACCCTCAGGGCTGGTATGAAATTTCGAATTCCGACAGCTCCACGAACAATCTCATCATTTGTCCTGTAAAGTCAGGCTTTTGAAGAATTTTTCGTATTGGCAGGTCGGTCGTGACGATTATCGAGTGGCTCTGGAAGTAGAGTTGTAGTCTTCTCAAAGGCAGCCAAATCTTCAGAAGCTACAAGATTGGGAGAGGGACCAAGAGTTTATAACAGATCATGCTCTCCGTCTACTGATGGCTCACTGAGAGGCTTCTCAGTAACTGTCTTCTGGGTAGCTTCTGAGGATGTCAGTGTGACATTCTCAATATCCACATTGGTATTGCTTGCTTCATCATGAATCACATCCATGGGATTGGAAAGAACTTCAACACCCACATCCTGATTTGGCAGTTCTTCTATAAGTTGCTCATCATTTGCAGCAACCATAGTGGGTGAAATGTGGAGTTCTTCTATTTTCACCGGTGTAGGCTCATCAATAGTGACTTCTTTAGGTGATTTTTTAGGAGACTTTTTCTTGTAATGTTTTATCCTTATTACTTACATAGTGACTTCCTTAGGTGGAGTTTATTGTGCAGATATTGATTCATAATGACTGGAGTAAATTTTATTTTCTCTGGTGTTGGAAGTTGACATTGTTGCATTGGAAGCTTGGGAGTTCACTTGGAGAACTGGGGAGTGAAGGGTGAGCTGATGCATGTGGGTTTTGGGAGCTACAGATTTTGTTTTGACGCTGATTTTTGGTAGTAGAGCACTCAAGTGAGGAGTGGGTAGCTGCATTTCGAACTTGGGGCCTTTTGGGAAACTATTTTCAGTTTTGAAGGGAGCATTAATCTCTTTGGTTCAAGTGTTCATCTTTACAAGTGAGTTCTTCCATCTTTTAGGTTTATTAACGATTGTTCAAGTCAGTGGTAGCTCTAATCGAATTATGAATGATTACATGTTGGTAGTATTGCTTATTAGCTGCTGAACTTGTGTTCTAATGGTGTTGTGTTCCATGAGAATTTATGATGCTATGAAATTGAGTCAAAGAATGTATGTTTTGTTTGATAAGTAATCCATATAGGATGCCATTATGTTGCATGTTTTATGATGTTTAACACTGGTTTTGGTGGAGTTTTTGGTGTGAAAGAAGTTGAGAAACAATAGGCTAAAAATAAAGTATAAAAAGGGGAAGTTTTTAGGCTACTGAAGAAAATATGACCATATTTTAAAACACGGGCAACCGTGTTTTAAAACACCGGTAGCCGTGTTCTTTGCTGGTAGTCAGAAAACGCAGAAAATATGGCCTTATTTTAAAACACGGGCAGTAGTGTTTTGAAACAATGGCAGTGTTTTAAAACACTGGCAGCCGTGTGTTCTGTTGTCCCGAGGGTAAATTCCTTGATGTCTTGCTCCCAATCCCATTGTTTTGCAACCCTCCTTCAACCCATTTGTGTGTTATACTTGTTTAATGATGTTTCTATTTCTTAATGACATGTTAAGGTTATGTGAACTCCGTTATCCATCAAACTTGCGAGTGAGAAAACCAAGAATCTAAGTCTATTCATAAGACATCATGGGGATGATGATCCCGAGTTAATATCATACTTGGTGGAGGGAAGTCACGAGCCTTAAGCCAATGCCCAAGACAAGTTTACTCGGCAATAGCTATTGTTGGGTGGGTTCTCTGTGGGAATTGTGTAGTAATTACACGGGTTATGCTAAGAGAAAGAGAAAGGATAAGTAAAACACCGAGAGTATAAGGTGAGGAGTATCGAAAGAACTCATTGGGATTGTATCTCATTATTTTAATTAGGGTGTTTTTCAGATGAGCAGGAGAAGAACAAGCAAAACAATGAGAAGTAGCTGTAGATGTGTTTACATTGAGATTAATAGGATCTTTAGGGATCAAGTTGTATTTGCTTAAGTTCTCCCTAGTTAGTTATTATGTATTGTTTTGAGACTTTAATGTTTGATCCTGTAATCAAAGTTTTAGTATTTTTGAGAACCGTACTTCTGTATTTGAATAAGTGTTGTAAGAATGACTAAGTTAACTGTTTTAGTAATGTCATCAAGTTATCCTTTTGGTGTTAATTAATGCCTTTTGGAAATTTAAAGTGATGGATTAATTCCGTCTAGTTAAGAAATTCAAATCCATAAGTGGTTATGTCTCTGATTTTTATTAAAATGGTTAACACTCTAGACTCTATGACGTCTAAAATTTAGGATGTTACACTTCGCCTGATAATAACCTAGGAGATTTCCTTAATGGTGATCTCTTCCTCTTAGGTGTTTCCTTTGGTCTTCCTTTTGGTTCCGCCCTTCTCTTTTCTTTTAATTGTAACACTTCTTTCACTAAATCTGTGGCTTTCCTATGTTCTTCCTTTTCTTATTCCTCTTGGTCTTGTTGTGGTTGATCCTTCCTTGGAGCCTCAGAAGCTTCAGAACTTTCAAACGTGGTGCCTTCACTGCACAAAGCTTCTGACCTCTTTCTCTTCTTGCCTTTTTTAGACTTCTTGACAGATTCTTCAATTGCTTCTTCTTCGTCTATTGACCTGAGTTCAATCTTCATTTGTTTGAGATTCTTTGATGTGAACGTGTTGCACTAATCTATGCCCTCATATTCTTCAAGAAGTATTCCCTCAAAATGAAAAATCTTCGTTACGACCTTACCATATGGAATAGTGGAGGTTACTCTCATTCCATAGATAGCACAAATCATGTGTCTTAGTATGTTGTAGGGAAGATTTAGACATTTCCTTTTGGCTAGGTGATAGAGGATGATTTGGTCTGTAGAAGTAACTTTCTCATAAGTGCAACCTCTTGGAGCAAGATTGAAAACACATATCTTGTGAAGGATCCTTAAATAGTCTTGCAAGTTTCTTGCATTTATCTCCTCAGTCCTTTCCTTCAACACTCTTTTTCTTACACGCTTTTCAGTGGTATTCATCATAGTCATCCATTCATCTCCAAACACTTGCTTCTCTGTGATAGGAATCTCCAACGTTTATGAGATGTTCTATTGAGTGAGATACAGTGATTTACCATCTACTATACTTTTGATCCATTTGAGAGAATCATCAGTGTGAGCATTCTCATAGAATTCTTTCACCAACTCAGGTAGACAAGTTCCTTTGTTTGAACTAAATTTTCCCACTTTTATCTTTTTAGGTATGGAAGTAGATTCCACCCATTTTCCCTGAGTTCTTTGAGATCAAACCATTTTCCTGCTTCAATTGGTCTTCTTGTGGCATCTCTTTTTCCCGTTGAAACGGATGCTCTGTTTTTCTTTGAAGAAGAAGGAGTGTGACTCATGTTTTGATCCGGGTTCTCTTCTTCTGTGTTTCCAATAACAGTTGGAGTTTCTGGAGTGTTTGTGAAGAGAGCTTGGGTTTTTTTGATTTACTAAGCTAGGGGATTTGTGTTTGGGTGTGGTAATGTTTACGGGGTCTTGACTATTTGAAGACAGGAGAGATACGTTGTACGCATCGAAGGTTTGAACCATAAATGTCTTTAAAATTTGAAGACATAAATAGAAACGGTTACAATATTGTAACCGTTAGAAGGTGCGAGAGAGAGAGAGAGAGAGAGAGAGAGAGAGAGAGAGAGAGAGAGAGAGAAAGTGGTTGCGACGTGACATGACCGCAACACAACGACTATAAACGGTCGCTTTGGGTTTCCCTTTTTTTATTTTTTTCTTCTAACCATTTTTCTATAGCTGAAAATTACCAAAATAATATAGTAAAAATAAAATAAGAAAACACATAAAAAAATATTTCTTGTCATGAACGAAGGTGCCTTCTAAGCACCTCGGAAGACATGGGGTGTTCCTTCTAAGTCCTGAGAAGACACTTCTAAGTGCCTTCTAGACTAGATGGAGCCTTTATAATATGCAACATGCCTTTGATGAAATTAAAGCTCTCTTCTAAGAGAGGTTTTGTGAAAATATCAGTCAATTGATGCTTGGTATCTACAAAAACTAATTCAACATCTTTTTTTTGAACACGATCCCTAATAAAGTGATGCTTTATATCAATATGCTCGGATCTAGAATGTCGAATAGGGTTTTTGGATAAATTTATAGCACTAGTATTATCAAAGTATAGGAATACCTGAATAGTTGAGAGAGAAATCTTCAAGTTGATTTCTGATCCACAAGATTTGAGAGCAACAGCTTGCTGCAGCTACATATTCAGCTTATGTTAGGGATAAGGCTATTGTGATTTGCTTTCTACAACTCCAAGATATTAGAGATTCTCTCAAGATTTGACATGATCCACTTGTGCTCTTTCTTTCAATTTTGTCACCACCATAGTTAGCATCACAGTATCTGTTCCGAACGGAACTCCTAGAGAAAATCGTACCTCACGGTGGTGATACTGAGATGGAAATCCGAAATCCCAGATGACATGGCCGAGGTCCGAGGTGGTATCAACTCTGATGTGAAGCGCGGGGAGGCCGCCACCTGCAAGCACTCCGACACCCAAGTCAGTCCATAATAAAGATGGGGCATATGAGAGAAGTGGAAAAAGCTTACCCTATTTTAGAGTGTGGAGTGGTATATATAGTGGTGCGACTGGGCTTGCTTACAATTGGACTCCTAGGCCCATTATCTCTGGCCAAAGTTGGATCTGGAACGGTATCCAACTAGGTAAAAATGAGTGTTCTTTCTATACCATAGACCAATGTTAGGAGTAACAACAAGATATCTACAAATTCTTTTGACTGCTGTGTGATGGGATTCCTTAGGAGTAGATTGAAACCTAGCACATAAGCCAACTGAGAAGACTATATCTGGTCTACTTGCAGTAAGATATAATAAGGATCCTATCATACCTTTGTATTCCTTCTCAGATACAGGTTTGCCTTCTTCGTCCTTTTCAAGAATAGAAGATGGGTGCGTAGGTGTAGCCATTACTTTGGCTTCACTAATATTGTATGTCCTAAGGAGATCTCTAACATATTTCTCTTGGAAAACAAAGATGCCTTTCTCTAATTGTTTAATTTGAATACCAATAAAGTATCTTAATTCCCCCATTAAACTCATTTCAAATTCACTCTTCATAAGTTATCCAAAATCATTACAAATTTTTCATTTTTTGCCCCAAAGATGATATCATCAACATAGATTTGAACAATTAAGAGTTCATCTTTGTGGATTTTTCTGAAGAGAGTAGCATCAATTTTGTCTCTTGAGAAACCATTTTTGATCAAAAAGGAACTAAGTCTCTCATACGAAGCTCTGGAAGCTTGTTTGAGTCCCTATAGAGCCTTAGTTAGTTTAAAAACACGGCAGATTTTTTTTAAAAAATAATAAAATTTTTTTTTAAAAATCCGCCGGTAATAGCCATTTCCGGCGGATTATTTTTAAAAAATTATTTATTTAATTTTTTTACACTCTTTCTCCTACACTCTTTCTCATTTCCTATAAATACAACTTTCTCCTACACTCTTCTCATTCTCTCATTTCACTCTTTATTTCCTTCTCATACTCTCCAATCTCCATAAATTTCTCTACATATCTCTCTTTCATATTTCTCTCAAATCTTTATTTCCTCTTTCTTCTTCCTTCTCATTCAATCTCTTATCAAATCTTCTCACATACATACACTTCATTTTTCTCAATCTCTTCTCAAAATCTTCACACATTTATACACTTTGTTCTCAATCTCTTCTCAAAATCTTCACACATTTATACATTTATACACTTTCTTCTCAATCTCACATACATACACTTTATTTTTCTCAATCTCTTCACATAAATAATTAAATAATTAAAATAATATTAATTTTTTAAATAAATGAATTTTAAAAAAGAAATAAATTAAATAATAAATAAATAAATTAAAATAAACGAATTTAAAAAAAGAAATAAATTTAAAAAAACAAAAAAATTTAAATAATATTAATTTTTTAAATTAACGTATTTTAAAAACATTTTTTTAAAAAAAATTAAATAATTACCGGCGGATTTCGGGTGATTACCGGCGGATTTTGGGTGATTACCGGCGGGTTTTTAAAAAAAAAATTTTTAAAATTTTTTTAAAAATAATTACCGGCGGATGAATTTCCGGCGAATGTCGTCGATTTTGGCCATTACCGGCGGATTTTGGCCATTACCGGCGGATTTTGGCCGCCGGAAATGTACGAAATTCTTGTAGTGAGCTCCCAATCTTATTTTTTTTCGCAGCTCCAAAACCCTATTTTCGCAGCCAAAAAATAATCACCAAAAAATTCTGATTTTTCACTTAAATTGCTATCAATTCTGCAGACCATCGCGACGCAATGCGACCCAGTCGCGACGTGATGGAAGAATTTTTGCCTAAATCGCGACGCGATGGCATCTGGTCTCGACACGAAACTGCACAGAATTTTTTCTTCTTTTCTCTATTGTGTCATTAGACAAGCTGTCTGGTTCGCTTGTTGAGGAAACACCAAATTGAAGGTTTTCTCTTACAATAAGCACCAGAGAAGAGGGTAATAACTTACAATGCAATCCTAATGACATCAATTGTATTCTATGCTATTTCCCTGTGAAAATTGACTGAAATAGAAACAAAGACTAGTATTTTGACTTTAAAACTGAGCAACAATATACATATGACGATGAGTCAACAGTGGTCTACTACCATTTTCCAACTCCTTGGTAGTTCAGAAGCTTGTGTAGATTCGACTTGGGAGTCCTTTTTAAGTTTAGAAGATTGTGGAGTGCAACTTGTTTCTTGCTTCTCAGTATTCACTTCTCCTTTGCCTTTTTCTTCTTCTGCATCATCATCATCATCATCATCATCATCATCATCATCAGTGGAGTGCAACTTGTTTATTGCTTCTCAGTATTCACTTCTCCTTTGCCTTTTTCTTCTTCTTCTGCATCATCATCATCATCATCATCACCACCATCATCATCATCATCATCATCATCATCATCATCATCATCATCATCATCATCATCATCATCATCATCATCATCATCATCATCATCATCATCATCATCATCATCATCATCATCATCATCATCATCATCATCATTCTTTCTTCCATAGTCTTAGTTCTAAGATTGTGTACTCTATATGCTTTAGATGATGAGGCATAGCCAAGAAAGATAGCAGAGTTATCATCATCATCATCATCATCATCATCATCATCATCACCATCATCATCATTCTTTCTTCCATAGTCTTAGTTCTAAGATTGTATACTCTATATGCTTTAGATGATGAGGCATAGCCAAGAAAGATATCATCATCATCATCATCATCATCATCATCATCATCATCATCATCATCATCATCATCATCATCATCATCATCATCATCATCATCATCATCATTCTTTCTTCCATAGTCTTAGTTCTAAGATTGTATACTCTATATGCTTTAGATGATGAGGCATAGCCAAGAAAGATAGCAGAGTTAGATTTAGCATCAAACTTTCCTAAGTTATTTTTGTTGTTTAACACATAACAGCCACAGCCAAATATATGAAAATAGGATATGATTGGTTTCTTCTGTTTTCAGAGTTGATATGGGGTTTTCTCCAAGATTTTTCTTATGGTGACCCTGTTCAGAATATAACAGGCAATGTTAACTGCTTCTGCCCAAAAATATTTTTCAATTTTAGAATCATTGAGCATGGTCCTAGCCATTTCTTGCAGTGTTCTATTTTTCCTTTGAACAACTCCATTCTGTTGAGGAGTCCTTGGACAAGAGAAATTGTGTGACACACCATTTTCATCAGATTTAAAGTTCACTTCATTTCCAGCATCACACGATTGACTAATACTAAGTAGAGTGTGTTTCAAACTTTCAACATATTGAATATTTTGAATCTAAGAAGAGTTTGTTTTACCTACTGTAACTATACCTTTGATCCAGCCTTTGTCATCATTACTAAACACGACAAAACCTCCATCAAAGCTCTCTATGGAGAGAAATTTATCTTTCTCCCCAGTCATGTCCCTAGAGAATCCACTGTCTAAGAACCATAGCTTTTTCCATGATGCTAAGAGGTACTCCTACAATAGTAGTTAACAAAGATTTAGGTACCCATTGTCTTCTGGGTCCTTGATGGTTAGTTAGTTTCCAAAATATGCCTTTTTACTTTTTATCACAGTTTGAAATATTGTGTTCAACCTGTTTACAGTATGAGCATTTTGATTTTGGCTTTCTGTGATTTCCAGAAACCTTTTTCTTATAAATCTTTGCCTTCTCAGATGCAGTAGTGCATATTTGAGAAGATTTAAGATTTTGTGCACATACAAGTAACTCATGTGTCTAATCCTTTACACGCTCTTTTAAAGCTTTGTTTTCACAAATGATTTCTAGATTTGGGTGTTTTGACTCACTAGCTACATTAGCTAATTTCAAATTGAGAAGCTTGTGTTGCTCAGAAAGTTTGAAATGAGATTGCTGCAAGGTATGAATGGTTTTTGACATTCTTTCATTTTGAGATCTAAGCTCTTCATTTTCAATTTTTGAGTCACACAATTTTTGTTTGAAAATCATGCACTTTTGAGATAAGATATTTGAGTCATAGAGCAGACTATCAAAAGATGATTCAATTTCTTTACAAGTATCACATCTAGAGAGTTCAGAGTCAGATACCTCATCTTGGATTGATCCTGCCATGAGGCATAGATTTGCAGCTTCTCCTTCCTGTTCTGATGAAGGTTCATCTAAGTCATCACATGTTGCCATAAGTGCTTTCTTCTTTAATGAAGATCTTCTGAATCCCTTCTTATTGAGAAGAGGACAATCATGTTTTATATGACCGGTTTTCTTGCACTCATAGCATGTGATCCTTGATCTGTTCTATTCACCATTTGAAGTGTCTCTTTTATATTGAGAGAATGCTTTTCCCTTCTTTCTGTTTGTAGACCATTTGTTTACCCTCCTTGATATTAGTGACCTTTCTCCTCCTTCAGAATCTTCACTTTCTTCTTCTTCTTCTTCCTCATCAGTTTCTTGAGAGGATTTCAAAGCAGCTCCTTTTCCTTTCTTGGAGGATGTGTTTCTGATCTTTTGAGATACTTTGAGAGCAATGGACTTGCTTTTTCTTGGGTGAAGTTCTTCTTTGATTACTTGCTCATGTACTTTCAATGAGCCAAGTAGTTCATCAATGCTGGGAGTAGATAGGGTCTTGGCTTCTTCAATTGCTGTTACCTTGGGTCTCCATGCCTTTGGTAAACAACTTAATAACTTTCTGATTTTCTCTAGGTTTGAATAGTTTTTGCCTAGAGAGCTCAAGCCATTTATCATGGTGGTGAATCTTGCAGACATGTCATCTATAGACTCATCTTCACTCATAGTGAACATTTCAAATTCTCTCACTAGAATTCCTGTTTTTGCTTCCTTAATCTGATCAGTTCCTTCATGAGCTATTTGCAGTGTATCCCATATTTCCTTGTAAGTTTCTTTCCCAACTACTTTGTCATACTCACTTCTGCTTAAAGCACATGTGAGATAGTATTTGACTTTTGAGTTTAGCAGGATTAGACGTTTGTCATCTGCAGTCCATGTATCCTTTGGCTTATCAGTAACTCTACCATCATCATAGGTTACTTTGGAACATGAGGACCTCACTGAATGATATCCCAGATGTCTGTGTCTTGGGATTCCATATATATCTTCATTTGACTTTTACAGTAGTAGTAGTGTTCTCCATTGAATCTTGGAGGTCTATTTGAAAATGCTCCTTCTGGTAGAAATTCAACAGAATTTGGTCTGTCCATGACTTCTTCCAAGATCTTTCCTCTGACACTTTTTGAGTGTGTTCAACCAGAGGCCTTGCTCTGATGCCAATTGAAGTCAAATATAAGTCACAAGAAAGGGGGGGGGTTTGAATTGTGACACATTTAAAACATTTTCTAGACATAAATTCTTTTCACAAGCTTTGTTTATAATTGGTGATTTTATGACTTTGTAAAATGTATTGTTAAGAAAGGATTTAAGTTATTGCTAACTGTGTTTGTTAGAGTGTTCTTTAAGAAACAATAGGGAAAGTAAGTATTTAAGAAAAGCAGTAAAGAGCACACAAGGATTTTTAGTGGTTCACCTTAATCGTTAAGGGCAACATCCACTCCTCACCTTCAGTGAGATTTTCCACTATTCTCAAAATAGCTTACAAACCAAACTTGGCACGCACACACACACACACAAATAGTTTTCCTTGCATAGTTCTATTAAATGTCACACTAGTTTTCTACAAGCTCTAGCAACTTAAACCTCTAAGAAAAAACTTTTAGACTTCTTCCCTATCAATACAACAACCATTGCTTATTGCTTAGAAGGCACACATATACAAAGTATGTTTGTTCTGAACTGGGATAAAAAATAGCTAAAGAAAAATACATTTATCAATTGCCACAAGCTATGAACACACTCAACAAAAGTCCCAGAGATGTTGATTTGCAGTGAGTGTGTATGGAGAGAAGATAGACTTACTCTGAAGCTCTTGAGAAGCTTATGATGTCTTGACCAATTTACATGCAGTCTCTCTTGAGAATATCTGAGGTCTCAATGATGTATTTATAGGCCATTTACTCTAAAAGAGCCGTTGAAAAGCTTTAGCAAAGAGAATTATGTTCGTTGGGCCTTTATCGCCTAGACAGGTACACTACAGCAGACTTCCGCACACTGCCGCACGTGATCGTTGAGAGCTTCTGAGCTCGGTTACTCCTGTAATTTTTTTGCGAGGGCTTCTATCCTTTGGAATCCTTCTTCTTAGACCATTTCACTTGTTTTTGACCGTTGAGAGAAGGATGTTAATTTTTCTTCATGCCTCAGAAGCTTCTATAGTAGCTTTTGAGCATTGTCTTCTCAATGACTGACTGAGATACCTTCTGAATGCCTTCTAAGGTATCCACTGAGCTATCTACCACTTGATTCAATGTCTGTCTAGAAGAATATATTGTTGCCATAGATTTATTTTCTTTGTATCAAGCCTATACACATTTGTTCTGTTACTGTTGTTGTAATACCCTAATTTTGTCCGATCATAATTGAGAGATTTTATTTATTAAAAATAATAATTTTTTTTATGTCATGTATTATTGTCTTGTTTTTTTTGCTATGAGTTTTAATCATCAAAAAATATTATTTAGAAGTAAAGAAACAAAAAATAAGCCAAGGAGGAAATAAGGGGGGTTTGTTAATAAAGAGAATGGAGGTGCAATTGGATTGGGCCATCTAAAACCCAACCCAATTCCTAAACCCTAGCCCAATTCACCCTCACACTCCTCCACCCAACCCATGACCCATATCCAACCCATAACTCAACCCAACTCACCAAAACCCAATTCCCACCAAAACCCTAATTTTTTTCCCCCAAAACCCTCAAAATTCGGCCACCCTCTTTTTTTAAAAAAAAAAAAATAATAAAAAATAAATTTTTCTTTTTTTAACAATTCCCCCCTAGCCCTAAATTGTGGCCAAATTCACTCCCCATTTTTTTCCCTCCTTATTCGACCCACTCCCCTTATTATCCCATGGTCAAACCCCACCTTTCTCCCTTCCACACTCCACCTCTCCTCTTTTCTCTCAAATCCACTTCCCCACACTTCCCACTTCCCCATTTTTCCCTTCCCAATACACTTCCCTCTCTCTTCTCTCACACACAACCCTCTCTTTCTCTCTCTCCCATTCCTACCTACGGCTCTACCCCCTCTCTCACACCCACACTTTATTTTATTTTTTTTCTCTCTCTCTCTCTCACACTCAACCCTAAGTTTTCTCTTTCTTTCTCCATCACAAAACAACACCACACTCAACCTTCACTTCATCCTCTCTTTCTCTCCCTCACCCCACGGCTCTCTCCTCTCCCCTCCTCTCACAAATTCATTTTTCTTTTTTTCCCCTTCAACAACTCCCCCCAAACCTCCATCATATCAAAAAAATCATCATCACACTTCATCTTTCTCATCACTCCCCCACTCACACTTGGCACTCCCCCTCACACAAATTCGGCCATCACCTCCCCCACATCTCACATGTTTTCATCTTTTATTTTCCCCTTCACCAAACCTCCATCATATCAAAAAATCATCATCACTATCCAAGAGTGGTTGAAGTGGAGCAGAAGATGGAAGAAGCTTGGGTTTTGCTTTTTTGTATCAATAGGGTTCCCCATTTAGGGGAAAGGGGGACGGATTTTTACTCTTAGAAAAAAAGGGGAAAAATTTTCTGAAAAAAAACTAGGGTTTCAAAGAGAGAAAGAAATTTTTTAGAGTTTCTTTTAGAAAAATTTTCTTCCCCTTCTTTTCTTCCTTCTTAGATTTTTTTTTAGTTTAAAATTTTGTTGTATTGAGAGATCCGAAGAAGAAAGCTTGTTCCACAACAATTTCTGGATTTGTTCAAGGTACAAAAATGTAATAATTCGTAGTATTGTTGCTTTTTTTTAATTTTTTTTAGTTATTGTAATTTTGTTCATATTATCATTGCCATTTTATTTTAATTATTGTTGTTCACGTTTTTTTTAAAAAAAAATATTAGTTACTGTTTTTATTTTTGTTGTTGTCACGTTTTTATATTAGTTGCTGTTTTTTTATAAATATTAGTTATTGACTTTTTTATAAATATTAGTTGCTGTTTTTATAAATATTGGTTGCTTTTTTTTTTCCTTGAACATATTATTGCTGTTTTTTTTAGTTTAGTTGCTGTTTTTATAGATATATATATATATATATGTTGTTATTATTGATGTTTTTGATGTTGCAATTTTCGGATTAAAAAAGGTGATAAAAAAAATGTTGTTTTTTTTTAAAAAATGGTTACTAATTTTCGGATTAAAAAAAGTGATAAAAAATGTTGTTTTTTTAAAAAATGGTTACTAATTTTCGGATAAAAAAAAGTGATGAAAAAAAATGTTGTTTTTTTTTTAAAAAAATAGGTACTAATTTTCGGATTTAAAATAAACCTAAAAAAAAAGTGTTAAAAAAATGTGTTCCTTTTTTTATTTTCGGATTAAAAACAAACCTTTTTTAAAATAAAAAATATTTTCTTGAAGGAAATGGTTACTAATGTCACTACCCTTTTCTAAAAAAAAAATATATAATAACAAAAGTCTTTTTTTTCAAAAAAAAAGGGTAAAAAGGCCCCCTTTTATTAAATAATAACTATGACAACAAAAAAACAAAAGAATTTTTCTCCATAATCCGTTTTCAAAACACCAGGCTTGTTTAGTCTAGGTTCTGTTTTTAAGAAAAAAAAGCGCTTCAAGAATCACGTGTTCTAGAGTAAAATAAAAAAAAAAGAAATCAATCAACCGTTTTTTAGCGTCAAAACGCTACTCGCACCTTCAACGGCTGTTTCTAGCGTCAAAACGCTATTCACACCTCCCTTTTTAATACAACTCCTTTATTATTTGCACCCCCCTTTTATCACCTATTCCGCTTTTATTCACAACGTGATGCTTCCGAACCGTTCTTTTTTTCTTTCTTTCGAAAAATCGAATTCGCGCAAAAAATAGGTTGTTACTAGTGGTCACTCTAAGCCTTGCTTGTTTGACCGTTAGGACTAACCTTCCTTTTTTCACAGCGGATTAGTAGCGGTGATCACTCTGAGGTTACTCGTTTGATCATCGCAAACATCCGCCTAAACTTCTTTTTTTTAGTTAATAAAGTACAAACATAATTTCGACTCCTTTTTATCACGCTTCCCGGTAAGCACGTTTTCAAACGAACAAGCGCTCAATCACAAACCGGGTATTTACAACAGTCACTCTGGGCTTAGCTCGTTTGATGTTGTGAATACTTTCTTTTTCGAATAAAGTCGTTAGTGGTGACCACTCTGGATTTATCTGTTTGGTCACCGTGAACGGCCTCCCGTTTTCGCAAAGTTTTCAATAATTAAAAAACACCAACACACAAATATTTTCTACCCAAGAACTACGTAGCTTTGATTTCTCCATCGCACCCGGAGATACGTAGGAGAAGGGGCCCACTCCTGTCGAGCGCAAAAAAACTAAATTTTTTATTAAGTCTTCCTTTCTCTTTTTTTTCTTTCTCTTTTTCGCAAACAATCAAAATGGGTAAATAAGGTATTTTCATTTAAAACTAACTTTTTCTACACATTAAATTAAAAGGTAACCTTTTTAGGATGTTGCGGGGTGCTAGTACCTTCCCCGCACTTAATCGACCCCCGAACCCAAAAACAAAGGTTTTTTCAATGTTTTCCTAAAAATAAATATTGATGGCGGCTCCATTGTTCAAAAGCAACGAAGGATCCCCCCTCCGGATTCTTCGGTCGCTACAGCTGGCGACTCCACTGGGGACCTTTTTTTTAGAGAGTCAAGCCTAATTTAGTTAAATGTGTGATATTTGTTAGTTTAGTACCTTTGTTTACCCTTAGTCTTTTTATTAGCACGTCTATTTCATTTATCTGTTTATTCGCATATTAAACCTTAGGGTAGAAGACTTTTATATTGCTATCTGTTTGCTCTTTTGCAGTCTGGGTAGTTTAGGTTGCTTATATCACACACATCACCTACACCTATTTATTCACACACTTCTGAGTGGGGCCCTATACCCGGGTCTGAAAAATAACTTAGGACGAGCGGAGATGATTAGTGACAGTCATTCTGGATTTATCTGTCTGACTCTCATGAAAATCTCAACCAGAGTATGCTCTTTCGCGGCATCCCACACCAGGTAGCTCGCTATCGTTGTGGGTCATATCGTGAAAGGGATTTTAGCTCTGGAAACCTTTGTGAGGAAGTGAATAGAACTACCTGAGAGGTTGATCACATAAGTGACCCTAGACCGTGACCTATATGTAAGACATAACCTGTTTAGGACACAAAAGCAATTCACCTACCTGTTGCATCATCGCAAAAACTTTTTATCTTTCAAAAAAAAATCAAATAATGAACACCATTTATTCTTTTTTCCTTTACGTATATTTTATGTGACATGGTTAATGTTCCTCAAAATTTGAATCACCAAAATATGCTTTTATTAACGCATGTAACGTCTTTCTTTAATTCATCATACATCATCATTATTTCACAAAAAATACAAAAAAATCCTCACATTGCATTCATCTCATTTAGGTTTGCCGGGAATTGTAAGAGGTTCGAAAGTTTTGTCATAAGCAAGGCAATATGGGATCAAACTGTGAAGCAATCCAAACTCTGAACTACCCTATAGTGAAGCAGCCTAATCTGACAAGTCTAAGGGAATGTGCTGGTCGATTGCCGCCCATCGAGCGCAGGTCTTTTGATAGAGTGTATGGGAAGATTATTATGTTACTACAATTGGACGTGCAAACGGATGTCATTGCCGCTTTGAGCCAGTTCTACGTCTCTTCATTAAGATGCTTCACCTTCAAAAATTTCCAGATGGCACCTACCCTGGAAGAATATACACAGATCTTCGGCTTTCCTCAACAAGACAAGGGACCCTACCAGTATCAGGGACAATACTACACAGATGAGAAGCTCGCCTCAATGTTACAAACCAGCAAAGAGAACTTGAAGCTCCGGAAGAAAAATCGAAATGGCATTGCAGGATTCCCACAAGAGTATCTGGAAGGCCAAATGAAATTCTTCGCCGACGCTAGAAATTGGGGTCCTTTTAAGCAGGTGTTAGCTTTGACTATCTTTGGCATTGTCCTATTTCCACGCCTTGAAAGATATGTGGACACAACAGCTATTGGCGTCTTTTTATCCTTCAAAGATCCGATTCCTGCCATGCTTGCAGACACTTACTGTACTTTCACTCATTATAGTGAGCTAAGGGGAAAAAGGATATCTTGCTGCCTGCACGCCTTGTATGTTTGGCTTCTCACCCATGCTTTCGTTAACAAAGTCAGGGTAGAAGGCCCAATTGAAGACGCCAGAGGGTGTGATGTGAAGACAATGAACACTGGTGAATGGTTGCAAGTGCTGGGGGGCCTTCATGAATATAAGGTTCGTTGGCACCCATCATGGTGGAAAGAGAGGCCCACAGTAGTTTTTCAATGCGGAAGCTTTCAAAACGTCCCGCTCATGGGGACAAGAGGATGCATAAATTACAATCCTTCTCTGACTCTAAGACAGCTGGGGTACCCCATGCGAAATCCGCCCACCGAAGACATGTTAATCCCTTTTTACCTCCATGAAGGAAGCCCAAAAGAGGTTGACATGCTCCGGAAGATTTCTCAAGCGTGGGATATGGTCGTCCGCAAGGGACAAGAGCTTACTAAGAAGAGTGGCGATAAAGAAACCACCTTTCGCCAATGGCTCCAAAAGAGGATCCAAGACACCCAATTGCCTTACCAAAGTGCACTATGGGTTGAGGAAGAAATACCTGAACCTACCCTTCCCACTGTTGAAGATTTAGATAAGCTTAAAATGGCATTGTCAAAAGCCGAGGAAGAAAAGAAGGGCTTACAGGCAGAGTTAGAGCAAGTGCTCCTAAAGAACCAGAAGTTGGAGGAAGAGAATGCAAGTAAGTCAGTGGCCATTGAAGACAGCCGCAAGCAGCTCAAGATCGAACAAAAGAACAAACTAGAGGTTCAAAGGTACCTAAGAGGGGCGAAAGAGGAAATAAAACGTTGCAACCTGAAAATGGACCAAGCCATCGATGATACATACAAATGGAAAAAGTTATGGGAAGAATCAATGATGGCTGAAAAGACCGCACAGAGCCTACTAATGGTATCAAAGAGAGAGTCCCGGATGATGGCAGCCGAGTTTGAAGAGCAAGTGAAAAGTATCAAGCAGGATAAAGATACCATTGAAGAAATACTCCGAGAATACCAGCAAGCCTTAAGAAGGGAGCATGAAAAATCTGATGAGCTGAACGACCATATCAGATATCAAGAGGAGGTCTACCACCAGCTGAAGACAGAAAGCATCTATTGGGAGAACCGCTTCGTGGAGTTGGTCAGCAAGATAGAAAACCATGAAGTCTTCATAGAGTTGAAGAATGAAAGCTTATACTGGAAAGACAGATTCTCAAAGTTGGCATGGCTGGCTGATCGAGCTATCGTAGGAATCCCCAAACGTCTAAAGGAGGCTAACGCGGCAATGCACCCGTTTAACACCCCGATCCAAGTTTCCAAATTCATGGAGTTTTGCGAGGTTCTGATTGCCGAACTCCGGGAGAAGGCTGGCAGCGCTACTAGTAGAAAAAGAGGGAGGAGTGGAAAAATGAAAGCCATATGTATTTGAGTGAAATTTAAAGAACATTGTACTTTTCTTTTCAAAGTATTATTTCCAAAATGTTGTACTTTCCTCCATCAATGAAGTTTGTTTGTCTCACATGCTGATCCTTTATCTTGAAAATATTGTGGAACTTTAATCTGTGTACTTATGACAAATCAGGATGCGCTTGCAATTCCCGACCTAAAACAATAAGACTCATGCACACATGCATCATTCGCATTTTCATCCATTCATATACTCATACATATACTCATACCATGTGTCCCACCAACAGAGAGTAAAAGACAAGCTGGTGCGTCAACATTGCTATTGGACTCGTTCTCAGGCCAGAAGCATGGAAGAAAATCAGGACAATCCGCCTCAAGATATCCCGGATCAAGGCAATCCACCCCAAGACCTAGGCAATCAAGAGCTTAGGGCAGAAATAGATGGGATGAAAGAACAGATGGCTGAAATCTTAAAGGTCTTACAAACTCTGAGGGACAAAGACACAAGTGAAGATGTCTCCGCTGGGAATACGGAAAATCAAGTTACCAACCCTCCTCCTCCCAATGGACTCGGGATCCCGCATACAGTGCCCCCCACTGGGACTAATGACCAGGGTTACATATGGCCTCCTTACGGACTTCCACAAGGTTACACACCTCCGACAGTCAATGCTAGTCCAGAAGACGGTCCCTCAGGAGTCGCGGGCCAACAACAGCTTACACCAACGGGTCACAATGGTAATCCGGGGGCACCACAAGTTCAAAACCCGACCCCCGTCGTCATACCACAAAGACTCCCACTTGGCTGCCCTCCACCGCCGATAGTTGACGCTCAAGCTCAAGGTTCCAACCTCAGGAATCCCACTCATTCACATACCCCAAATGTGAACCCAGCCATAGTTCCGATGATCCATCCTTACTATGGTATGAGTGGGCTCCCTCACAATCACTCTATGGAGAACCCTCAAGCCCAAGACAAACTACAAATGCTTGAGGAAAGGTTGAGAGCAGTTGAGGGATCCAATGTTGGTGCGAGAGATGCTTATGACTTGTGCCTCGTCCCTAACGTAGTCATCCCTCCAAAATTTAAGGTGCCAGACTTTGACAAATACAGAGGGTCGACTTGCCCTGTAAGCCACTTAACCATGTACTGCAGGAGGATGGCGGCGTTTGCTCACGACGACAAATTGCTCATCCACTACTTCCAAGATAGTCTGTCTGGGGCAGCTTCGAGCTGGTACATGCAATTAGAACGTGCACATATCAGATGCTGGAAAGACCTAGCTGATGCATTTTTGAGGCAATACAAATATAACATTGACATGGCTCCCGATAGAACACAACTGCAGAGCATGACGAAGAGAGATAATGAGTCCTTCAAAGAATATGCCCAACGCTGGAGAGGTTTGGCTGCACAGGTGGTACCACCTTTGTTAGAAAAAGAGATGGTATCAATGTTCATGGATACTCTTCAATCACCTTTCTACGACAGGTTGATTGGGAGCGTGTCTTCAAACTTTTCAGATATGATCGTCATCGGAGAAAGATTAGAGAATGGATGGAGAAACGGGAAGATTGCATATAGCTCCGCTGGAACCAGCAATCAGAAAAGGCCCTTCCCAGGTTTCCCTAAAAAGAAAGACGGAGAAACCAATGCCATCTCTGGATCAGGAAAGCCTCCCTACAACAATCCCCCGACAGACTTTACAAATACCTACTCAAACACCACAAGCCCCACCTCACCAAGTCAACTCAGGCTATAGACCACAAAACTACCAAGAAAGAAAGCCCACCAATTTCGACCCAATACCCATGTCATATACAGACCTATTCAATCACCTCATCAGTCACAACTTGATCACTCCCCGTCCAATGAGGACCCCTTCAACCTCCTTTCCCTAGGAGCTATGACCCAGAGGCTAGCTGTGGATTCCACGCTGGGGCAGTTGGCCATTCAACAGAAAATTGCAAGGCATTGAAATATGTAGTACAAGACTTAATTGAATCTAAATGGTTAAGCTTCGCAGAAGACGGTCCAAATGTTGCCACTAACCCTCTGCCGGGGCACGGGAAACCCTCCGTCAATGCCATTGAGAATGTTGAGGGGCAATTATTGGTCAGAAAGGTGGAGGACATTGTCACACCCCTGGACCTCATCCATGCTAATTTGTGTCACTTCGGAATCATTATGAAAGGATGTACCAGAAAGGGCTCGTGTGCTGACCCCCTTTGTATCGGGGCTTGTGAAGCATTCAAGCCAGTTCTGCAAGACTTATTAGACCGACACATAATACAAATAGGTCTTCAAAAGAAAGAGGAAGGCGTGTCGACTCTCCAGTCAAGCAGTGACCAAAGCAAGAGTATCCGGAAACCACTGGAAATCCATTACAAAAAGGACACAAAGCTAACCACCGCTGTGCCTAAACCAATCACTATTCAAGTGCCAGTCCCTTTTCCCTTTAAAAGCACCAATGCAGTCCCGTGGAGTTACGATGTGAAGGTTCAGACCAACCCAGATGTCATTAACATCTCAGGGACCGGTGGGATGACTCGAAGTGGACGTTTCTATACCCCTGGAGGGCCTAGTGAAGGACCGAGACAAAGAAGGGGAGGAAAGAGCCCGTAAGGGCAAAAAGCATAGAGCAGGAACCTGTCGATAAGAATGCAGGAAAGAAGACGTTATCCGAGCAAGAAGCCAGTGAATTTCTGAAGCTTATGAGACAAAGCGAGTATAAGGTGGTTGATCAACTGAACCAAACTCCCGCAAAGATATCTCTGTTGTCATTATTGCTCAGTTCCGATGCCCATCGTGCAGCATTAACAAAAGTATTGAATGAGGCCCATGTCGCTCATGACATCTCGGTCGGCCAATTTGATGGGATCGTCGGAAACCTTGTTGCAAGTAATTACCTCACCTTTACTGATGATGAGATTCCAACTGAAGGAAGGGGGCACAACAAGGCCCTACACATATCGGTGAAGTGTGGAGATTACTCTCTTGCTCGGGTACTCATTGACAATGGATCATCTTTGAATGTATTACCCAGATCAACCATGGAGAAATTAGATGTGGACTGTTCATACATGAGACCAAGCTCCATAATAGTCAGGGCCTTTGACGGATCAAAAAGGGAAGTCATCGGAGAAATGGAATTACCTGTGCAAGTAGGTCCGGAGCACTTCGTGGTGACCTTCCAGATAATGGACATTGCCCCATCCTACAGTTGTCTCTTGGGGAGGCCATGGATCCACTCGGCAGGGGCAGTTCCCTCTTCTTTACACCAGAAGCTCAAGTTCATAGTCAACAATAAGCTGGTGGTTATTTTCGGTGAGGAAGAAATGCTGATAAATAAGTCCGCTCCCACTCGTTACATTGAGGCTGCTGAAGAGTCTCTCGAGACTGCCTTCCAAGCATTGGAAATCGCCAATACATCTGCTATGTTAGAACCCAAGCTATCCAAGACTGCCGTGATGGTTGCTAAGTTCATGTTAGGAAAAGGCTTCCAAGCTGGAGGAGGCTTGGGAAAAACCGGACAGGGGATCCTGACACCAATACAGCCAGAGGAGAACAAAGATAGACATGGGATAGGATATCGGCCCAATCGCACTGATAAGAGAAGGATTGTGGAGGAAAAGAAGGAGCGGAGGATAGCCAGGCTCGAGGACAGAGTGCCAAATACGAAGAGAATCACCATCTGCGACATCAAGGAAAGCTTTCGGAGTGCGGGAATGTTGAACCCCAATCAGATCGCCGCAGTTGAGGACGATCTAAGCACTGAAGAAGGCATCGTCAGTCTTGTACGCCCTTGTCCTGCAAACAAAAGACTCAAGAATTGGGAGATCATTGATTTTCCTGTGGTTTTTAGTTCAAAGTAATGTTTCTATAATGTAATCCTCTGGCTCTGCCCAAGGCCTTAGGATATTTCATTCGGGCACGCATGTTTCCCTTTCAGTATTAATATCAATGCAACGTTATTTCAGTTCCCAATAAACTCTCGTCTTTCTTTTCTTGTTACATTCGCTTCTTATTTTCTTTCTTTCGTTTTTATTCCGTTAATTTACGCTAATGCAGATCCGAAAAAAATGTCTTTGAAAATAACAACGCCAATAATCCATATTGTAACTTTGATCACCCTATCAATCAAACTGAGGAGGATGTTGAGGATAATTGGGAAACCCCTCCAGAGTTAATGAGAATGATGGAACAAGAGGAAAAAATAATCGAACCCCACGAGGAATCAACTGAAACGATCAACTTGGGCACGGAGGAAGACAAAAAAGAAGTTAACATTGGCACCACATTGAAAGACAGCGAGCGAGAGAAATTGGTTAGGTTGTTGTTTGACTATGTTGACGTCTTCGCATGGACATACCAAGACATGCCTGGACTGGACCCCAACATAGTCGAGCATAAGTTACCGGTAAAACCAGAATGCCCGCCGGTAAAACAAAAGTTAAGAAGGATGAAACCAGAGATGTCATTGAAAATCCGAGATGAGGTTAAGAAGCAGTTCGATGCTGGGTTTTTAGCAGTAGCAAAATACCCTCAATGGGTAGCCAATATTGTACCGGTCCCAAAGAAAGACGGTAAGGTTCGGATGTGCGTCGATTATCGAGATTTGAACAGAGCCAGCCCCAAAGATGACTTCCCTTTGCCTCACATTGATGTCCTGGTAGATAGCACAGCACAACACTCTCTGTTCTCCTTCATGGATGGATATTCCGGATACAACCAAATTAAGATGGCCCCTGAAGACATGGAGAAAACCACCTTCATCACTCTCTGGGGAACCTTCTGTTACAAAGTAATGCCATTCGGACTGAAGAATGCTGGTGCAACATACCAAAGGGCGATGGTCGCATTGTTCCATGATATGATGCATAAGGAAATAGAGGTTTACGTGGATGACATGATTGCAAAATCCAAGACTGAAGAAGAGCATATCGTCAATCTGCAAAAACTCTTCGAACGTCTCAGGAAGTTCAAACTCAGATTAAACCCTGCCAAATGCACTTTCGGTGTAAGATCCGGAAAGTTGTTGGGTTTCATAGTCAGTCAAAGGGGAATAGAAGTAGATCCAGCCAAAGTACGAGCAATACTAGAAATGTCGGCACCGAGTACTGAAAAAGAAGTTCGTGGTTTCCTGGGAAGATTAAACTACATCTCTAGGTTTATATCGCAGCTAACATCTACATGCGAGCCTATTTTCAAGCTTTTGTGCAAAAACCAAGAAACAAAGTGGAATGATAATTGCCAAGAAGCCTTTGAAAAGATCAAGAGGTACCTCCAAAATCCACCGATTCTGATGCCGCCTGTGCAGGGCAGACCTCTCATCCTGTATCTAACAGTGCTAGACAAGTCAATGGGTTGTGTACTGGGGCAACATGATGAATCCGGAAAGAAGGAACATGCCATCTACTATCTAAGCAAGAAATTCACCGAGTGCGAGACAAGATACTCATTGTTGGAAAGAACGTGTTGTGCTCTGGCCTGGGCTGCACGTCGTTTGAGGCAGTATATGCTGAGCCACACGACTTGGTTGGTATCTAAAATGGACCCAGTCAAGTATATTTTTGAAAAACCCGCTCTCACAGGGAGGATCGCTCGCTGGCAAATGCTGCTATCTGAATACGACCTTTTATATGTCACCCAAAAAGCAATCAAGGGTAGTGCATTGGCCGAGTACTTGGCACACCAGCCCATCGAAGATTACCAATCAATGCAGTGCGATTTCCCAGACGAAGATATAATGGCTCTATTCGTAGAAGGGAATCCTCCGGACAACGAAAGGTGGAGAATGTTATTCGATGGCGCTTCTAATTTATACGGGCACGGGGTCGGAGCTGTACTGATCTCTCCTGATAACCGCTTCATACCGTTTACCGCTAGACTGAGTTTCTACTGCACCAACAACATTGCAGAATATGAAGCGTGCGTCCTAGGCATCAAAGCAGCCCTTGAATGGAAAGTCAAAAGACTCGATGTATATGGGGACTCAGCTTTAGTCATCCACCAGACAAAAGGTGACTGGGAAACCAGGGATTCCAAATTAATTCCTTATCATGATCACATCCAAAAGATGGTTGAACAATTTGAAGAGATCACTTTCCATCATCTCCCTCGCGAAGAAAATCAGTTGGCTGATGCTTTGGCGACTTTGTCATCAATGTTCAACATCAATAACGACAAGAGTCTGATATTCATCCGGATCCAACATCGAGACCTACCGGCACATCATTGTGTGGCAATCGAAGAAGAGCCTGACAGTAAACCTTGGTATTACGATATCAAGCACTATATTACAAACAGAGAATATCCTCCTGGTGCCACCGAGAATGATAAGAGGACACTTAGGAGGCTGTCAATGGGTTTCTTCTTAAATGGGGAGGTGCTTTACAAGAGAAATCACGATATGGTCCTCCTCAGATGTGTAGCAGAAGAAGAAGCAGAAAGAATTATGAAGGATGTCCATGAAGGCTCGTTCGGCACCCATTCTAATGGGCACACCATGGAAAGAAAAATCCTAAGGGCTGGCTACTACTGGTTGTCAATGGAGACTGACTGCTTCAACTACGTCAGAAAATGCCACAAATGTCAAATCTATGCCGACAATATCCATGTACCACCTGCCTCTCTGAATGTCCTAACAGCACCATGGCCATTCTCAATGTGGGGAATGGATGTCATCGGTCCCATCGAACCCAAGGCATCAAACGGACATCGTTTCATTCTTGTCGCTATTGATTATTTCACCAAATGGGTCGAAGCCGCTTCTTACGCCAGTGTAACAAAGTCAGTGGTTGTCAGGTTCATACAGAGAGATTTAATTTGCCGCTACGGTTTTCCAAATAAGATCATCACGGACAATGGGACAAACCTGAACAATAAGATGATGAAAGAGTTGTGTGACGACTTCCAAATCCAGCATCATAATTCCTCCCCATACCGTCCAAAGATGAATGGGGCAGTTGAGGCAGCAAATAAGAACATAAAGAAAATCGTGCAAAAGATGGTAGTGACCTTCAAGGACTGGCATGAAATGTTGCCCTTCGCTTTGCACGGGTATCGGACCTCTATCCGCACGTCAACAGGGGCAACACCATTCTCACTAGTATATGGGATGGAAGCAGTTCTTCCCATCGAGGTGGAAATACCCTCCCTACGAGTGCTAATGGAAACAAAATTGGAGGAAGCAGAATGGGTTCAAGCTCGTCTGGATCAGCTGAACCTCATAGAAGAAAAGAGGGTAGTTGCTTTGTGTCATGGGCAGTTGTACCAACAAAGAATGAAAAGGGCTTATGATAAAAAAGTGCGCCCCCGCCAGTTTCAAGAAGGAGACCTCGTGCTCAAGAAGATGTTGCCTATCCAAAAGGATTCCCGTGGAAAATGGACCCCTAACTATGAAGGACCCTATGTGGTAAAGAAGGCATTCTCTGGAGGAGCATTGATTCTCACAAAAATGGACGGTGGAGACCTCCCACTCCCAGTGAACTCGGACGCAGTCAAGAAGTACTATGCCTAAAGAAATATATGGAAAAAAAGAGAAAGATGAGCCAAGCAAAAATAAGCTCGCTAGGTCGAAAACCCGAAAGGGCGACCTAGGCAAAAGCTAGAGCGACCCGGTGGACTGAAAACTCTAAAGAGCGGTCCAGGCAAAAATTAGGGTCAGAAGTTGGACTTTAAGCTACAAAGGCAATCAACAACTCCAAAAGTTGGACGATGAAGGCTCAAAGTTGTGTTAATGGGCGATTAGCGTTATTACTTCAAAGACACAAACAATCAAAAGATCTGCTTTCCTTGTATCTTTTTCTTCTCTTTCTTTTTGTAGTTTAAACTCCTATTGTAATTTTCAGACAGTGCGATTTTCTGCGCATTTGTTTTCATTTGAATATTAAACACTTCCTTTATTCTCTTATCTCCCTATTATCGCAAAAATAACGTTCATGGTAAACAATACTGAATTGTGAAACATGTGCATGATCACAAGCATTATATTCATTGCGAAATTTCTAAAAAAATCACAAAAAAAAAGAGACGATCTTTCACAAATTTGCAAAAAGGACAAACGCATAATCACTTCAGCAAATCTTAAATAACCCGCACTTTGGCACCGCTGCTTGAGGCAACCCTCGTATCCCACGTCAAGAGTCATGCGAGTTTGATGATGCCAGCAAAGTCAATAAAGAGCTAAAGAGTAAAAAGAGCAAAAGAGCAAGAAAAGAAAAATGAAAAAAGAAAAAAGCCAAGAGCAAAAGCCAAAAACAAAATCATTCCACATTTCATCCATCATGTCATCAATTACTTAACTACATGCACGCATGCATCATTCATTGCAAGTGTCTGTTAAGATAATTTTATTTTGTGTCGTTAGCACCAATTCTTCGGACCCCCAGCGGTCCTTCAGAGCCCAGGCGCTCCTTCAGACCAACAATGGTCCTTCAATCCAGATCGCACGTCGCGTTAATCGAGCAACCGACGGATCATCCGGCCCCAGGCCCTTCAGACTAGCTGTGTCCGCCTAAAAAACACAGTGCACGTCCTTCGTGGTTATATCAGTTCCGGACCTGATTAACCCTAATGGCCGCTCGAAAAAAGCCACCCCCAGACCGTATCTCTAGTACCATAGCTAGAAGCGCTCCTTCAGACCCATTGGTCCTTCAGGCTTAGGCATGCCCCTCAGACCCCGACGGTCCCTCAGTCGAACTCAGGTCGATGCACCAAGCATTGACTTTGAGCTAGACCTTCAGATCCCCAGCGGTCCCTTCAGAGCCCCAGTGCTCCTTCAGATCCCCAGCGATCCCCCAGAGCCCCGGTGCTCCCTATTTACTTTCTGTCTAAATCAACCCTGCTTTCATAATTTTCAAAACAAAAAAAAAACCAAAAGTCTCAGTCTGGAGAAAATTAGCGTCTTGTTATCTTTATTTCTATTTTCCTCGAGAAACTCGGAACCCCTCCGACTTCCTAGCAAATATAAATAAAGAGGGGCAGCTGTAATACCCTAATTTTGTCCGATCATAATTGAGAGATTTTATTTATTAAAAATAATAATTTTTTTATGTCATGTATTATTGTCTTGTTTTTTTTTTTTATGAGTTTTAATCATCAAAAAAATATTATTTAGAAGTAAAGAAACAAAAAATAAGCCAAGGAGGAAATAAGGGGGGTTTGTTAATAAAGAGAATGGAGGTGCAATTGGATTGGGCCATCTAAAACCCAACCCAATTCCTAAACCCTAGCCCAATTCACCCTCACACTCCTCCACCCAACCCATGACCCATATCCAACCCATAACTCAACCCAACTCACCAAAACCCAATTCCCACCAAAACCCTAATTTTTTTCCCCCAAAACCCTCAAAATTCGGCCACCCTCTTTTTTAAAAAAAAAAATACTAATAAAAAATAAATTTTTCTTTTTTAACCATTCCCCCCTAACCCCAAAATCAAGCCACATACACTCCTCTTTCCCCCCCCCATATTCGACCTACCCCCTCACTTCATCCTCTCTTTCTCTCCCTCACCCCACGGCTCTCTCCTCTCCCCTCCTCTCACAAATTCATTTTTTTTTTATTTTCCCCTTCAACAACTCCCCCCAAACCTCCATCATATCAAAAAAGATCATCATCACTATCCAAGAGTGGTTGAAGTGGAGCAGAAGATGGAAGAAGCTTGTTTTTTTTTTCTCTTGTATAAATAGGGTTCCCCACTTAGAGGAGGGGGGACGGATTTTTACTCTTAGAAAAAAAGGGGAAAAATTTTCTGAAAAAAACTAGGGTTTCAAAGAGAGAAAGAAATTTTTTTAGAGTTTCTTTTAGAAAAATTTTCTTCCCCTTCTTTTCTTCCTTCTTAGATTTTTTTTTAGTTTAAAATTTTGTTGTATTGAGAGATCCGAAGAAGAAAGCTTGTTCCACAACAATTTCTGGATTTGTTCAAGGTACAAAAATGTAATAATTCGTAGTATTGTTGCTTTTTTTTAATTTTTTTTAGTTATTGTAATTTTGTTCATATTATCATTGCCATTTTATTTTAATTATTGTTGTTCACGTTTTTTTAAAAAAAAAAAAATATTAGTTACTGTTTTTATTTTTGTTGTTGTCACGTTTTTATATTAGTTGCTGTTTTTTTATAAATATTAGCTATTGACTTTTTTATAAATATTAGTTGCTGTTTTTATAAATATTGGTTGCTTTTTTTTTCCTTGAACATATTATTGCTGTTTTTTTTAGTTTAGTTGCTGTTTTTATAGATATATATATGTTGTTATTATTGATGTTTTTGATGTTGCAATTTTCGGATTAAAAAAGGTGATAAAAAAAATGTTGTTTTTTTTAAAAAATGGTTACTAATTTTCGGATTAAAAAAAGTGATAAAAAAATGTTGTTTTTTTTAAAAAAAAATAGGTACTAATTTTCGGATTTAAAATAAACCTAAAAAAAAGTGTTAAAAAAAATGTGTTCCTTTTTTTATTTTCGGATTAAAAACAAACCTTTTTAAAATAAAAAATATTTTCTTGAAGGAAATGGTTACTAATGTCACTACCCTTTTCTAAAAAAAATATATAATAACAAAAGTCTTTTTTTTCAAAAAAAAAAAAAGGTAAAAAGGCCCCCTTTTATTAAATAATAACTATGACAACAAAAAAACAAAAGAATTTTTCTCCATAATCCGTTTTCAAAACACCAGGCTCGTTTAGTCTAGGTTCTGTTTTTAAGAAAAAAAGCGCTTCAAGAATCACGTGTTCTAGAGTAGAATAAAAAAAAAAAGAAATCAATCAACCGTTTTTTAGCGTCAAAACGCTACTCGCACCTTCAACGGCTGTTTCTAGCGTCAAAACGCTATTCACACCTCCCTTTTTAATACAACTCCTTTATTATTTGCACCCCCCTTTTATCACCTACTCCGCTTTTATTCACAACGTGATGCTTCCGAACCGTTCTTTTTTTTCTTTCTTTCGAAAAATCGAATTCGCGCAAAAAAATAGGTTGTTACTAGTGGTCACTCTAAGCCTTGCTTGTTTGACCGGTAGGACTAACCTTCCTTTTTTCACAGCGGATTAGTAGCGGTGATCACTCTGAGGTTACTCGTTTGATCATCGCAAACATCCGCCTAAACATCTTTTTTTTAGCTAATAAAGTATAAACATAATTTCGACTCCTTTTTATCACGCTTCCCGGTAAGCACGTTTTCAAACGAACAAACGCTCAATCACAAACCGGGTATTTACAACAGTCACTCTGGGCTTAGCTCGTTTGACGCTGTGAATACTTTCTTTTTCGAATAAAGTCGTTAGTGGTGACCACTCTGGATTTATCTGTTTGGTCACCGTGAACGGCCTCCCGTTTTCGCAAAGTTTTCAATAATTAAAAAAAAATACCAACACACAAATATTTTCTACCCAAGAACTACGTAGCTTTGATTTCTCCATCGCACCCGGAGATACGTAGGAGCAGGGGCCCACTCCTGTCGAGCGCAAAAAAACTAAAATTTTTATTAAGTCTTCCTTTCTCTTCTTTTTCTTTCTCTTTTTCGCAAACAATCAAAATGGGTAAATAAGGTATTTTCTTTTAAAACTAACTTTTTCTACACATTAAATTAAAAGGTAACCTTTTTAGGATGTTGCGGGGTGCTAGTACCTTCCCCACACTTAATCGACCCCCGAACCCAAAAACAAAAGGTTTTTTCAATGTTTCCCTAAAAATAAATATTGATGGCGGCTCCATTGTTCGAAAACAACGAAGGATCCCTCCTCCGGATTCTTCGGTCGCTACAATACAAGGGTGAACTTATTTAGAGCTTAGATATAAGACTTGTAATGAAACCCTGACGTTAGTTGCTGAAAAGCACGCATCAATTGTTACAACATCCATTGCAGGAGCATCAATTGCCACAACAATGATTGCTCCAGCATCGTATATAACACAATGCTATAAAAAGTGATTTACTTAGTGAATAACATACCAACTATTTCTCTCTTTTGATTTACAATCTACTTCTATCTTGCTTACTTTAATTTCTGTTTCACACACACACACACACACACACACACACACCAATTATATTTTATTTTATTTTATTTTGGATCTCTATTTCTCACTAATGTTACTAACATTTTAAACTCTCAAAAATTAATTCAATCCATGTGGGTACGATCTCTACTTATCATTGTATTACTTGTTAAAGACTGTGTATACTTACACACCTTTTTGCACAAGTTTTTAGCGTCGTTGCCGGGGATTGCCATTAATTTTTATTGTTTAACTTAGCAGTAAATTAGTGATAATTTTACTTTGGTATTTGTTCCTTATGTTTTAGCAATCGTTGCTCTAGCAATCATTGCCCCAGCAATAGTTGCTACAGCATATGCCCAGGTCCAACACACTAGAATTTCAGTTGGATCCTGAGATAGAGAGGAGATTTAACAGGTTGTGCAGACTTCAAAGACAAAGAGGCAAAGCTAGACAAACAATGTCTGAAGCAGGAGTAGGTGAAGGTTCTAATCATGGCACAAAAAGAGGCACTGGAAGAGGCAGAGGTTTTGCTCATGGCTCACACCCTGGTCCTGAAAATGATTACAGAAACCAATTCATCAACATGAGACCTATAGGTATGATAAATGACAAGGACAGACCAATGAGGGACTATGCTGTGTTTGATCAGCAAAACATGCAAACCAGCATAGTCAGACCTCAAATTAATGCAACTCATTTTGAGTTCAAACCCATGATGTTTCAAATGCTTCAAACAGTGGGTCAATTTAGTGGTTCTCCTCATGAGGACCCTCATTTGCATCTAAGACATTTTTTTAGAAACATGTATCAGAAAATGCTTTTAGATTAAAACTGTTCCCATATTCCCTCAAAGATAAAGCCAAGGCTTGGTTGAATTCCCTAGAGCCTAACCCTATCACTGAGTGGAATGAATTAGCTGAAAAATTTCTAGCAAAGTATTTTCCACTAATTAAAAATGCCACGATGAGAAATGGCATAACTTCTTTTAGATAAAAAGAAGGAGAATCACTGTTTGAAGCATGGGAAAGATGGAAAGAACTTTTAAGAAAATGTCCTCATCATGGTATACATGTCATAATACAAATGGAAACATTGTATAATGGTTTGGAGCCCCAAACCAGACTCGTGTTGGATGCCTCATCTAGAGGAGTGTTACTAAATTCATCATACAATGAAGCATGTGAGTTGATAGACAAAATTGCAACCAATAGCTACAGTTGGCCCACAGAAAGGGTCAGTGCTCAAAAGAAGACAGTTGGGGCTCATGAACTCATTGAAATATCAGGTCTATCAGCTCAAGTGGCATCTCTCACCAACATGATCAAAAATCTAAATTCTACCAATGCCCAGCATCCATTGCTAGAGCAATGACAGAACCCACTACTGCTGCAATAGAACAAGCCCCTCCAGGAACAACTAGTTGTGTATACCGTGGAGGTGGTCACTTGTATGAAGAATGTCCAAGCAACCCTATTTATGTTAACTATGTGGGATACAACAAAAACAACAACCCTTACTCTAACACCTATAACCCAGGCTGGAGAAATCACCCCAATTTTAAGTGGAGTAATAACAATGCTCCAACATCCAATGCTGCAGCACCATCAACTCCACCTGGATATCACTCTCAAAATTACCAAAGAACTCCTACCCCAGCAAATGACAACTCCTTGGAATCAATGTTTAAAGCATATATGAGCAAAACTGATGCTTTCAGCAGTGAAACTAGAACTGCAAGGCAAGCTCATGATGCATCACTTAAGAACTTGGAGAATCAAGTGGGGCAACTAGCTACAGCATTATATCAGAGGCCAAATGGTTCACTACCATCCACCACAGAAGCCTCAACCTCACAAAAACGAGGCCAAAGGCCCAATTATGCCAAATTCATGAAAAATGCGCTCATAAAGAGAAGAAGAATGGGAGAATTTGAGACAGTAGCTATGTCAAAAGAATGCAGCATGATCATGCAGAACAAAATTCCAAGGAAGTTAAAAGATCCTGACAGTTTCACTATACAATTTTCAATTGGAAAATTTTATACTGGTCGTGCACTATGTGACTTAGGTGAAAGTACCAACTTAATGCCTAAGTCCATATTCACACAACTTGGTATTGGAACTGCCCGACCTACCACTATGACCCTTCAATTAGCAGATAGGTCAATAGCCTATCCTGAAGGGATCATAGAGGATGTTTTGATAAAAGTTGACAAATTTGTGTTTCCTGCAGATTTTGTTATCCTTGATTTTGATGCAGATAAAGGTGTACCAATCATTCTTGGAAGACCATTTTTGGCTACTGGCAAAAAACTCATTGATGTGCAGAAAGGTGAATTGACCATGAGAGTCAATGATGAAGAGATCAAATTCAACATTATGAATACTCTCAAATACCCAAATGAAGATGTTGAAGAATGTTCTCTAATTGTCTCTCTGGATCAAGCAGTACATTAATAATTCCACAAAGAGCATGACCACTTGACCAATGCTTTAGCATCCATTGCTGGAGCAATGATAGAAAAAGAAGAAATTGTGGAAGAAGAAGCTGTGCAAGAAGAATTGGATGTAAAAGAGGTATGGACAAGAAAATATGAATCTCTAGAGCTTGAAGACTCAAATCTCAAAAAGAATATTCCTTTAATTGATAAACCTCCTCAACCTGAGCTTAAAGAATTGCCTCAGCATCTGAAATATGTTCTCTTAGGGGAAAATAATACACTTCCAGTGATCATTGCTTTTGTCATATCTCAAAAGCAGAAGCATGATCTTATTAATACCCTAAAGAAGCATAAGAAGGCAATAGGCTGGAAAATGTCTAATATAAAGGGAAGCAGTCCTTCTATCTGCATGCATAGAATTGTTTTGGAAGAAAACTCCAAAAATAGCATTGAAGGACAAAGAAGATTGAATCCAATCATGAAAGAGGTGGTGAAGAAGGAAATAATCAAATGGCTAGATGATGACATAATTTACCCTATTTCAGATAGTGCATGGGTGAACCATGTGCAATGTGTACCAAAGAAGGGTGGAGTGACAGTAATAGGCAATGAAAAGAATGAATTGATACCAACCAGAACCGTCACAAGCTGGAGAATTTGTATGGACTACAGAAGGCTCAACAAAGCTACAAAGAAGGACCATTTTCCATTGCCTTTCATTGATCAAATGCTGGACAGATTAGCTGGTAAGGAATTTTATTGCTTTTTGTATGGATATTCAGGCTATAACCAAATTGCTATAGTTCCTGAAGACCAACAAAAGACAACTTTTACATGTCCCTATGACACCTTTGCATTTAGAAGAATGCCCTTTGTATTATGTAATGCTCCAGCAACATTCCAAAGGTGTATGATGGCAATATTCTCTGACTTCATAGAACAATCCATGGAAGTTTTCATGGATGATTTCTCAGTATTTGGTGAGACATTTCAACTCTGTTTGGCAAACTTAGAAGAAATACTCAACAGGTGTGAAGAAACCAATTTGGTCCTAAATTGGGAGAAATGCCACTTTATGGTCCAAGAAGGCATTGTGCTAGGTCATAGAATTTCAAAGAAAGGGCTGGAAGTAGACAAGGCAAAGATTGAGGTGATAGACAAATTACCTCCTCGAACAACTGTCAAAGATATAAGAAGCTTCTTAGGTCATGCAGGCTTCTATAGAAGATTTATCAAGGACTTCTCCAAAATTTCAAACCATTATGTCAACTGTTGCAACATGATGTGCATTTCAAGTTTGATGAATCTTGCTTAGAAGCATTTCAAAAACTGAAGAAAGCATTGGTGACGGCACCAGTGATAGTCACACCAGATTGGATCAGACCATTTGAGCTAATGTTTGATGCTAGTGATTTTGCTGTGGGAGCTGTCCTAGGGAAAATGTATGACAAAGTTTTTCATTCTATATATTATGCTAGCAAAACACTTATTGAAGGTCAAATGAACTATACTGTGACTGAGAAACAATTACTAGCAGTGATTTTTGCATTTGATAAGTTTAGATCATACTTGGTTGGCACAAAAGTGATTGTTTATACTGATCACTCAGCCATTAAGTATTTAATTTCAAAGAAAGATGCAAAACCAAGATTAATAAGATGGGTTCTCCTCATTCAAGAATTTGATCTTGAAATTCGTGATAAAAAGGGGGTGGAGAACGAAGTAGCTGATCATTTGTCTAGACTTGAAGGAGATTATGCAGGTACAAAAGAAGGAGAGATAAAAGAAAGCATTCGAGATGAGAAATTATTAGCAATTTCTGCAACAACATCCATTGCCGGAGCATCCATTGCTGGAGCAATTGATGCTGCTGCACCATAGTTTGCTAACATAGTGAATTTCTTGGCAAGCAAGGTTGTACCTGTCAACATGACTTATCAACAAAGAAGAAGATTTTTCCACATAGTTAAACAATACTATTGGAATGATCCTTTTCTTTACAAGAAATGTCCAGACCAAATAATGAGAAGGTGGTTAGCAGAAGAAGAACAACAGTCAATGCTGAAGCATTGTCATCCTGCCCCCTATGGTGGACATTTTGGCGGCACCAGAACAGCAGCCAAGGTGCTACAATCAGGTTACTATTGGCCAACATTATTCAAAGATGCATACCAAATGGTCAAGAACTGTGATAGGTGTCAAATGGCTGGAAACATTTCAAATAAACATGAAATGCCACTAACCAATATCTTAGAGATTGAACTCTTTGATGTTTGGGGAATGGACTTCATGGGACCATTTCCTCCATCCTTTGGAAATCTATACATCTTGTTGGCTGTGGACTATGTTTCTAAATGGGTAGAAGCTGTAGCATTGCCAAATAATGATGCCAAATTTGTGAGTAAATTTTTACAAAGAAACATCTTCACTAGATTTGGTACTCCAAGGGAAATTATCAGTGATGAAGGTTTACATTTCTGCAACAAGCTTATTGAAAATCTTCTAGCCAAATATGGGGTAAAACACAAAATTGCTACTGCCTACCACCCTGAAACAAGTGGGTAGGTAGAATTATCCAATAGGGAGGTCAAAAGAATACTTGAAAAGATGGTTGGACCTACAAGGAAAGATTGGTCATTACACTTGGATGATGCCTTGTGGGCCTACAGAACAGCTTTCAAGACACCCCTGAGAATGTCACCCTATAGGCTAGTGTATGGAAAAACATGTCACCTACCTGTGGAATCGGAGCATAAATCATATTGGGCAATTAAGAAGCTCAATTTCAACCTTGATCTAGCAGGTGCCCTAGGCTTTTACAACTTAATGAACTTGAAGAAATTAGGCATTTTGCTTATGAAAATGCTGAAATTTACAATGCCAAGACAAAAGCATGACATGACCAGAGAATCCAAAGAAGGGAATTAATTGAAGGAGGGCTGGTACTACTCTATAACTCTAGATTGAAATTATTCCCTCGAAAGCTCAAATCAATGTGGTCAGGACCATTCAAACTATTGAAAGTCTGCCCTCATGGTGCTGTAGATTTATTTGATGAAGCATCCAACACCACCTTCAATGTTAATGGATAAAGAGTAAAAATGTACTATGGTGAAAATGTGGTGAGAGACAAGATCACCACTCATTTCAAAAATCTACGAAGTTGAGGAGATAGTCAGGCTGAAAGACTCTTAATTCAAGCGCTTTCTGGGAGGCAACCCATGAATTTTTGATTTACTAACTAATTTGTTTATACAAGGTAGAAGCATTGCTGGTGCATCCATTGCCCCAGCAATGACAAGAGATCCATTGCTCTGTTAATGAAGGAGCAATCACTGCTTCAGCAATAAGGAAAGTTCATTGCCCCGGCAATGAAAGAGCAATTTTAAATAGAAACCGTTTTCATTTCCAGGGCATGCAGGAAGAAAACATAGCTCTTACTTGAAAAACAACACCTCACTACCCACGTGTCACTCTGCATGTGTGACAACAAGTGAATTTTTTAGTCACGTCAAAATCCAATCACCTCACCTAATCCTCCACTATCCATAATTAAAACCGTCTCATTTACACCCAAACATTACCTTTGCCACAACTTCAAATCTCTCTCAATCTCAAACTCCGGAAATCACGCCCCCATCATCAAAACCTTCAAACCTTAACATTTTCCAGAAATTCATCATGGTGAAGAAACAAGTAGCAAAGAAAACATCTGGAAAATCATCTTTTGCAGAGGCATCAAGCCCTGTAACGAAGAAAACATTAATTGCTCCTAGCAAGGAAGGAATGAAGTTCTGGAAAAGGGAGTGTCTAGCAGAAGGTGGATTCAAATTTACAGATGCATCTCCTTCATTTCTATCAACAGTCAAAAACTTGGGGTGGGTTGCATTGGTCAAGCACAAAGGATCATACTGTGAGCAAATTGTTCGTGAATTCTACGCTGGCATTATTGAGCAAAGAGGAGGTAAACCCCTTTATTTTTCCATAGTTAGAGGTAAAAGAGTTCATTTTGAACCTAGGGTAATAAATGATGAATACTTGCCGGGTTACAATGGGCCTGAATTTGAAAACAAAAAGCTAAACTATGGAAAGAAAGAAATGAACAAAGTCAAATCTAGAATTGCTGTTAATGATGCTGTCTGGGAGAGTTGCACAGCAACGGAGTACACAATGAAGAGTAGATACCCTAGGAGTGAAGTTGGAAACTGGCACCTGTTTGTTGCACATTCACTGCTGCCCACATCACACACATCTTCAATAAAGAAGGAAAGGATGATTTGCTCTTGATTCAATCATGACAGAATCTAATATAGATGTGGGGAGAGTGATTGCTGAGGAAATTATGGCATGCGAAACTAAAAAAGCTGAATATCTATTCTTCCCTTGCTTAATCATAAGTCTTTGCATCAATGCTAAGGTGACCATTGACAAAGATGAACTGAGAAAATTCCCACAGAATGCATTCTCTACTAACTTCAAGGACAAGACAAGCACCTCATTGCCTGAGCAATCATTGCTCCAGCAACAAGCTGTGTGGAAATTTATGAAAGAACACCTTGAGTGGGAAACCATCATGTTCAACAAATTGACCAAAGGATACTGCAACATGCCCCACCAATATTTCCAGACTGGGTACTTGAAGAAGAGAAAGAAAATGAAGAGGAAGTTGGGGTACAAGAAAGTGAGGAGGATAAGAAAGGAAAGGCTGTCAAGAAACACCAACAAAAGAAGGGAAAACGAAAGAAGAAGGCAGTGGTAGAAGAAGAACCAATCCTAAGTTCTGAGGATTTGGAGGAAACTAGTAAGGAGGAGGAAGCTACAAAGGCTGTGAAAGAGATAAGAGAAGGATGTGGATGAAGAGGAAACAGAAACTGACGAGGACAGTGCAGGAAGTGAAGCTGCTGAAGATGTTGTCATGGAAGAGGCCCCAAGAAAGAAATATACAACCTCACCAAAACCAACAAAAACATTAGAACCCTCCCAGCAAACACTCTCACCAAACCTAAACATCACCTCACCTCAAACCTCCCCAACACAAACCAAAACACCCACCCAACCACTATACACTCCACAAACCACAAATCAACAACCATCAACAACTCAACTACCCACACAACAAACAACTCCTCTAGCCAAAGAACTAGAAAAAGAACCCACCCTCTCACCAGTCAAACAAACAGCTGAGCCAGAAAAGCCTGCAACAAAGTCCCCATCTGAAGGCCCTGTTACTACTGCAGCATCTGAAGCTGCAGCATCTGTTTCTAATATTGAACATGTAGGTACAAAAAGAAAATTGAAGAACATTCAGGAATCTGAAGAGGAAGAAGAAATTGGTGATGAAGAAGAAGAACCAGAAGAACAGAATGAACCAGAGCAACCTAAACAGGCACCTCAGCAGAAGGAAACTAAAGCTCTTGCTCCAGCAATGGAGAAGGAACCTGTTGCTCCAGCAATGGAGAAGGCAGATGTTGCTCCAGCAATGGAAACAGCATCGGATGCCCCTGCAATGTAACCAGCACTAGATTCTGGAGCATCCAAGACAGCAACAACAGTGGACCCTGTTCAAGCAGAAGCTTCGAAAAGGTTAGTAATGCAGACATTGGCTGCCATCAGAAAGGAAGAGGAATTAGCTAAAATCAAGCACAAAGAAGTTGCTGCCAGTGCCCCTGCCGTCACCACCCCAACTGCTGCTGAGGACCCAAAAGCTGATGATGCCCCTGCAATTGTTGCAGAAGCAACCAACCCTGAGGCAGCTCAGAAGAAAAAGCATAAGAGGATCAAGCTTGCTCCAATAAGGGCAAGCTGCAAGCTGAGGAGTCCTAAGCAGTAACACTTTTCTTTAAAAATTGTTATATGTCTGTTGTATAAACTAACTTATATATTTTGTGATCATAACATATGCAAGTGTTTTATTTGGTTCCCCCTTAATTTAAGCAGTGAGGACACTGTTGATGCTTAAGTTGGGGGGGAGGACTAAATATTTTGTGAACTTTAAACATTTTGTGAAACATAATATATGCTATGTTATAATATGGTGTGTGTATTAAGTAGTTAATAGGTTTGATATAGTGTATGTATGATAATTGTTTGTGTGAAGTAGCTATAGTTGTTTGTGATGTTTGTATCAAAGGGGTACAAATTTTTTGAAGCATGATCAGCTGAACAAATTTTTGCAAAAAGTGCCTTTTTGAAAAACCATAACCTTGTTTGCAAAATAGCCTAAGTTCTAAACAAATGATCAAGGTTATTACTGCTTTTACACGTAACAACTAAACTTAGACAGGAACTTAGCTAGCTAGAAAATTAACTGAATGCAAATGATAGCAATAGTGACCCAAGATCAATTGCTAAATTTTTACTAAAAAGGTAGAATAGCATAAAGAAATTAAGTTTTGGGGTGCATCGGTTATACTAAAGCTAAGTATGATAACGATAGGAAAGACAGTGCAATAGGCTTGAGAACTACTATAAAAAAGCACAATCATAAGAAGTTATTCTTGCCTGAAACAAAAGGTGTACCCGTTCCAAAATGCAAAAAGAAAAAGAAAAAGAGAAATACAAAAAGGGGGTCAGTAATGAGGGCAATATAACTTGAAAATTCTCCAAAGTAGTTCTCAAAAGCCGGAGCATCAATTGCCATGGCAATGATTGCTCCAGCATCCAAAAGGCCACCAAAAATTGGCACTGACCCCGAATTTGAAATACTTAATCCAAGACCCTTTGTTGTGCTTTGAAGCCCCCCATTACTTTGAGGAAATTGTTAGCCTATTCCATCTTTTGAAAAATCTCTTAGCTTGATCAAACGCAAACTTTTTTCTATCAAATGCTAAGTGAACTTTTTGAAACTAGTTAGAAACCAATCTAAAGTTCAGTGGAGCACACACTCACATAAATGGGTAGCAATAACCTTGAATGTTGAAAAGAACATATGACTATGAATTTCTAGGAAAATCCAACATGAAGTTCTAGAAGTGCACTTGTTGAAAACATATTTTTGAAAAGTCTAGCTGATCTGTTCATCTGAAAACTCAAAACCTTTTGTTTCTAAATTATATCTTGTTCAAGTGTCATTGCTTGAGTACAAGCAATGATTTTAAGTTTGGGGGTGTGATAACTCTATTTTATATAGAGTTATTTACTCTTTCAAATCTAAATAATTGTGAGAATCTCAGTAATAATGTGTTGTTAAATAAAGAAATACAACTTTTAGAGTTAAGAAAGGTTTAGACACACTTCATGAATATTTTATATGATTTGTGGTATTTTATGTGTTTGTTCAATTGCTGCAGCAATCATTGCCCGACCAATAGATGCACCAGCAATAGAAGCAGAGGCATTGCCCCAGCATCAGTTGCCCCCGCAATCTTCACAACACAGAATGCCCCAACATCCTGGTGTTGACGTCATGAAGCGTCAAAAGTAAGACAAGTGGCCAAATGGTAGAGTTCGGCGCCTACCATAGACCCTATAGCTCACAAGAGTCACCCTTCTAAGAGAGACTTATCCTCTCATCAATGGACCTCTTCTTTTTACATGATGGGTGATCACATGGAAGTTTTTGAGATAAAATAAAAAAAAAAGGAAAACCTAACTTCATCTCAAAGTAACCTTGATGCTCAAGACAACTCCACTCCAAAAATCCTATAAATACATCTCCTCATCATTGGAAAGCATCTCAAATTTTAGGAAGTAGTCTTAGATATAATATTTTGGTTCGAAGGAGAAAAAGAAATTGACAACTTCTCTCACTACTTTTATACCATCTTGTATTGCTGTTTCATTGCTCCAGCATTGCTAGGCAGAATATGCAAAGGAACTCATTTCCTTTGTATTTTCAATCATATGAATATGAATCTTTATGTTTATATGTGCTTAGTCATGTCAAGCATGAACTAAATATATTTCGTTGGGATGCCTTAACTTTGTAATGAACTTTTGAATAGTTATTATGTTATATTGATACTTGCAATTTAGTTCTTGCATTATAATTCTTTCAAACTTATTTTTAGGTTGATCACTTAGAATAAGTAGGGTCATGAATACAAACATGGTTTATGATTTGAACATAAGAACTAATATTGATAAGTGTTTTATAAAAAGGAAATTTTGTTAATTTCATGCTAAAACCTAGAAATAGGATAGCATAGTCCATAGGATGATACTGTAGGATCTTAATATATAAGGGTGAACTTATTTAGAGCTTAGACATAAGACTTGTAATGAAACCCTGACGTTAGTTGCTGAAAAGCACGCATCAATTGTTACAACATCCCATAGGATGATACTGTAGGATCTTAATATACAAGGGTGAGGGTAGAGTAGGAGTACACTTCATAATACAACTTGGAACACAGTTCAAAACCTACTCAGATGTGTAGACATTTTCGTTAGCTTTCCAACAGTTCTCGGAACATAGAAATCGGAGTTCCGAATTAGGAGTTATGAATAAAACAAGTCGAAAATCTAGTGGAAATTTCTCACCGACTGAGAGTGGCATGCACCTAGTCAGGGGGTTATAATAAAGTCTATTATATCGACATCCCATACTAGTTTCATCTTGAAAGGGACTTGGCTCATGAATTTGGATCGGGAACTAATCCGATCAACATTGGGTAATTCTTCTTGCCGATACGGAGATTGCACTATGGTTTACCAGGCTGGCTTCATAACATTTCAAGATGCGGCTCTGAGGAAAAAGAATCTTGATCTAAATTTGGGAGTTATCCGAAAGGATTCTTTAATTGTGACATAAGTCAGGGTTATAGCTTGAATTACTAGGTATGATTAACTGCTAAACCGTATCTTGGTAACTGACAGGTTGGTTAACAAAGATCAAAGTTTCGAGGTGTCAGATAATCCAAACGGATCTTAGGTAACTGACACTACTATGGTCTAAAGGCTTTGCTTAACTTGTAACTCTCTGAACGACCCACAACGAAATATGCTACAACACAACAGTTGCACCGGTTTCAATGACTGAACAGTCGCCCAAAATTTCCTCGAACCAACACGGATGCCCTTCTTTTGCTCCGGAATACCATCTGTCGCCCTCTACTTCCGCTGCGCGCTCTGATGAAACGATAAGGCTAGAAATCTATGGTTTAGGGTTTAGGACATTGTCGGGGCTGAGGCAACCAATTGTCATTATTCTCAGTACGTTGCATGAAATATCGAGTGGATCCAGGCTTAATGTCTCACACAAAATGCTGAAAGGTTCTGACACTGAATTGTCTAAGTCCCTAGCTGACTCTATCTAACCTCTTTGACCATAAAGTCTCTAAGTGCGACAAGGTCGAACTGCTCTGATACGAAAATGTAACACCCTAATATCTCTACCATAGAGAAATATTAGAACATACAATCTAGCGAACATCAGAGTATAATTTCCTGTTTCCGATATTGAACACAACTAACTGCAGATTCGAATTAACTTCATTTGTGAGTCATATCTAATGACATCTCATGACTTTAAAATTTCCAAAAACATCAAACATTAAAGTCTCGGTGTATCTCACACATGCTCACCACCTAGTGCTCAATATCCAAAGTACAAGAAATAGCGGAAACGATTTATAACTTAACAATCCAAGTCATATATAAATTCGAGATACAAAACTACAAGGATAATGGAACAACGTAAATAAAGAGCTAAGTCTTCATCCGCTTCTCGTGCACATCACTTACTCGTGCCTCTTTGTCTTCTTTTTTCCCTGTTTCTCTGTAAAAACAACAACATATAATGGGTGAGATTACAAATCTCAGTGAGTCCTATCGAGACCCCTTACTAACCACTCGCGGTTCATTTAAAACTTTATTTCTTTCTTTCTCGTAGTCAAGGGAATAACTATGTATAACCTGCTCTTAGCACATCACCGGAAATGACCACGCCATTAACCGGGGAACCCATCGCCAATATCTGATTAACGATCAACTTAAAGGGGGCCTAGGTTCTAGGGCTCATGACTTCCCCTCCCCTAGTATGCTAATCCTTAGGGTCGTCACCCTATACTCAATATAATTTATATACCGTTAACTTTATCTTTAAATTAACTCATATCTGATGAGCTTTTAACTTTAACTCATATCTGATGAGCATATGATTATCTTAATCTTAACTTTAACCCTACTCATATCTGATGTGCGTGGAATTATTCTTATGACCATCTCTTACGGTTATTACACTCGGTGTAACTACTTGATTTTAATCAACTTTTGTAACTCGAAGCAATACATAATTGTCACTTCATTCATGATCAAAACCATAGTAAAAATAATCTAAATAGCCTTAGGAATGGTTGGAGAAAAGATAAGAAAAGGTTTGGAATCGAAAGGAGCGACGAAACGAGATTTCATTTTTCGGGGACAGATTCATGCGCACATATCATTTCGTTTCGTTTCTCGTTGTCGCTTCTCCGTTCGCGTCCAACCCGTATTCCAATCAAAACTCAACCTCAAAATAGAAAATATAACAAGCCATTCCAGACCATACAATCTCAATTTATCAAGCAATACATTGCAAGATTTATAGTGACACAATCAAATATTTCAACACACAGCATAGGTGCAGAGTTTTATGCAGTAGTACATCTACTTCGGCGAATTATTTAACAAAGAAAATGACATCGGATTTATACAAACGACCATTCATTGGAAATCTCTGAGTCTAGTTTCTGCATATGATTTTTACTTTTCAAAACAATGAGCCAATTAGTACAGTTTTTAGAAACAATCCGAATGGTTTCCAGACTAGACAGTTTCTGTCCTTCAATTTCTAATCACTCTCAAATGACCTAAACCTGACCAACTGGCACAAAACTTGAGCCTAAACTGAAGAAAATTGAGTCTAGTTTCTAACGGGACAAGAATCATTCAAACGGAGTTCAATTGGAGTACGAAACCCAAAACACTGAACCTATACTCAGTTTAACTTCAGAAATTTGACCTAACTTGGGATACTCATAACTCGAGCTACACAACTCCAAATTCAACCAAACCAGTGTCAAAATGACCAGCATTGAATCTAGTTTCTAACAAAATAAGTCCCCATAGTTTTTGGACTAACAGAACATTCCCAGTTTCAAAAATACCGAACCTATGTTCAGAATGCCTATACAATGATTTTGCTAACAATAATTGCTCCAATTTACACCCAATTTCGTACCAACAAGCACAACAACAACACAAATAGAATTCAACCAACCATGCAACATAAACAGAAATCCTAAGCGAGTAGAACTCACCGGTTGTGATGGAAATCACAAATCACCGAGAACCAATAAAATGATACTGACAAAAATAGCCACACGAACGATCTCCGACGCTCCCACGAACTTAAAATCACTCCAAAGCTACCCCAAATCAATGAATTTCGAAATCCAGCAACTCATTCCCTCAATATGTGCTTCAATCTACAATGTAGGTGCCACAATGCTCTAAACTTGTCTTAGTCTTAACATGCAAGACCTTATAAGCTCCAAAACTCCATTAATGACCAAAATGAGCTTTGAACTTCAAAAATGGTGAAGGGAGTTAGGGGAAGAATGAGCTACTGAAATTGGCATCTATATATAGAGCAAGAAAAATGGAGAAGTTTGGTATATGGAACACTTACATGCATCAAGAAATAGGGGCTCTTCTTCCTCTTTTCTCTTCTCTCTCTCTCTCTCTCTCTCTCTCTCTCTCTCTCTCTCTCTCTCTCTCTCTCTCTCTCTCTCTCTCTCTCTCTCTCTCTCTCTCTCTCTCTCTCTCTCTCTCTCTCTCTCTCGCGTCTCTCTCTATTTTCAGGTTTTTAGCTGAAAATGAGAGATATGTTGGTCTTAGTGTCTTGTGTGAGTGTTTATGACCCGAAGGTAGGTTTTAATTTAGTGGGAAAAGACTAAAATACCATTGGTTTTTTACTCTCTCTTAAAACTAATTCCTAGCTAACGCATCAATCATCAATTTATATACTCAATCAACAAGCATATAAATCACATAATTTAGCAAGTAAAATTGCTATCATATACTCAAACATGTTAAATAATTTAAACTAGCAATCAAGTCGATAACAACTCTAGTTAATTTCGAATATCGAAATTAACCGAACTAGGGATGTTACAATTCACCCCAACTTGAAAAATTTTGTCCTCAAAATTGATCAAGTTTTCTTCTGTGTACTAGGTATGGAATTATAGGTCGTCGATCATTCAACTACACCTAAGCTTCCAAATAATCATAACACTATCAAATTTGATAACGAAATTGACGGATTGTCGATTACTCGACTACACATAGATTTCTAATCCAAACATAGGAAATCATGGGCATACATATATTTTATTTGATGAGCTTAAATCTCTAAGCATCATCTGTCCTCTTAGCCTAATACCTACGGGTTGTGTATCAGATTGAGTTAAATGGGGTTTTAGTTTCTCCCGGCGAGTAAAAATCACAACCAGCTTTTGGTTAAAACCTTTCATGAAGTCTTTGTAAAACGTTTTAAAAATTCAATTGTGATTTTGTGATCCTTACTCGATCTAAGCTTTATACTCACCCCAACTTAATTCAATGCTACTCGATTTACGACTTTTCAATAAAATGTGAAGTCACATTAGGGTTTAATTAAATTAGGTTAGATTAGGGAAAGGATGGGGAAGAACTCGCGTCGAACGGAAGCGAATAAAAGGTATTTCAACAATGGTGTAGAAGAAAACACACGGTCCGGGCTCTAGACACACGGATCGGCTTCTTTACCAGTTTTCCAAAATTTTGGCTTTCGTCAAATTTCGTTACTTCATTCACTCTGGTTACTTTCCGATCAATCCTTTACTCAATTCAGCCTAATTACGAAACCTCAAATTTTTAACAAGTAGTACTAACACCCTTTCGACAATGTCCCCATGGCACACTTAGCATGTGGTCTCATGGATCATCCCAATTTCAGTTCACACTCAAATGTTATCAGAAATTCTGAACAACAATATGTATGGGGTCAATCAAATTAAACCAATGACCACTAACAGGTTTAGGAAACTCACTATCATGGGCTCACGCCTTACGCATTCACTGCTCGATCATATAGTCATACTTAGACTTCGTCAATCAACATGTGAACTATTCTATTATAAACGGTCCATGTCATTCAGCCCATACATTATAACATTTTCTTCATAACCACTAATTCAAGCAAAACAATGCAAGCGGAAAAGAAAACTCACTACTATACTTATCCGATTCATTGAATTCCCGAAAAAAAAAATCAATCCATTTCTTGTGCTAAAATCAGAACATTGTCACATTTAGCATATACTCATCCTATTAACACTAGTTAACAGAATACCTGAAACGGGAGCCTCTCGCTGTCTAGGCAAGTCGGCTAACGTTCAAACAACTTACTGTAACCTTAATAATTCCGAGGTTAACAACTAGAATCTTACCACCATAGTGGAGAATTGCGTAAACATAAGGGTTATATACTCTTAAGGTCGCATTTCATCAGATACTATGGAATTAAGAACTCCGGACATTAGGAATCTTACTAGTGAGGCATAAGGATTTCCTTAGAAGGTAGGATTCATTGGAATTCTATGAACTTCTTGACTTATCAATTAACCTCGGCGTAACGATTACTCTCGGATTCGGTATGAAATTAGAATAGCAGTGGTACCAAGGAGATTTTTGAACGTGAAAGTGTTATTTAAGGAATCAAACGAGCGCACCATTAGTGTCTCCGTACTGATTCATAAAACGGAGTCTAAAAATATCATTGAACATTTGCTTGGTCCTCTCCTTCTTTTTTAATCCCCTAAATATCTGAGCATAATCATTACGACTACGTTAATCAATCTATTTTCAGAACGGTTCCACTTCTAGAATAACATTGCGTTCGACACTTAGGTAACTTTGAGCTTCCTTCTCTTTCAGCATACTAGTTGGGGCCTAATAGTCTAAGGTTTCTGAAGACTTTCCGAAGTGCTGAAAGGCTATTGCTAGTAATGACAATTTCCGAGAAATAGGTACCTTGGGAAACTACAATGAATATTATCTTAAACCGGTGTCTAGGAACCCAATATTAATGAGTGGAAGTCCCCTTCCAATTTCCCGTACAGCAGGAGGGTTCATACTCTACAAACGCTTTAGGGTATAACGGCTTAGGGTAGAGTAGGAGTACACTTCAGAATACAACTAGGAACACTGTTCAAAACCTACTCAGATGTGTAGACATTTTCGTTAGCTTTCCAACGCATCTCGGAACATAGAAATCGGAGTTCCGGATTAGGAGTTATGAATAAAACAAGTCGGAAATCTAGCAGAAATTTCTCACAGACTGAGAGTGGCATGCACCTAGTCAGGGGGTTATAATAAAGTCTCTTCTATCGACATCCCATACTAGTTTCTTCTTGAAAGGGACTTGGCTCATGAATTTGGATCGGGAACTAATCCGATCAACATTGGGTAATTCTTCTTGCTGATACGGAGATTGCACTATGGTTTACCAGGTTGGCTTCATAACATTTCGAAATGCAGCTCTGAGGAAAAAGAATCTTGATCTAAACTTGGGAGTTATCCGAAAGGATTCTTTAATTGTGACATAAGTCGGGGTTATAACTTGAATTACTAGGTATGATTAACTGCTAAACTGTATCTCGGTAACTGACAGGTTGGTTAACAAAGACAAAGTTTCGAGGTGTCAGATAATCCTAACGGATCTTAGGTCACTGACACTACTACGGTCGAAAGGCTTTGCTTAACTTGTAACTTTCTAAACGACCCACAACGACTTAAGCTACAACACAACAATTGCACCGGTTTCAATGACTGAACAGTTGCCCACAAGTTCCTCGAACCAAAACGAATGCCCTTCTTTTACTCTGGAATACCATCTGTAGCCCTCTCCTTCCATTGCGTGCTCTGATGAAACGATAAGGCTAGAAATCTATAGTTTAGGGTTTAGGACATTGTCGGGGTTGAGGCAACCAATTGTCATTATTCTCAGTACGTTGCATGAAATATCGAGTGGATCCAGGCTCAATGTCTCACACAAAATGCTGAAAGGTTCTGACATTTAATTGTCTAAGTCCTTAGCTGACTCTATCTAACCTCTTTGACCATAAAGTCTCTAAGTCTGACAAGGTCTAACTGCTCTGATACCAAATTGTAACACCCTAATATCTCTACCATGGAGAAATATTAGAACATACAATCTAGCGAACATCAAAGTATAATTTCCTGTTTCCGATATTGAACACAACTAACAGATTCGAATTAACTTCATTTGTGAGTCATATCTAATGACATCTCATGACTTTAAAATTTCCAAACACATCAAACATTAAAGTCTCAGTGTATCTCACACCGCTCACCACCTAGTGCTCAATATCCAAAGTACAAGAAATAGCGGAAACGATTTATAACTTAACAATCCAAGTCATAAATTCGAGATACAAAACTACAAGGAAAATAGAACTATGTAAATAAAGAACTAAGTCTTCATCCGCTTCTCGTGCACATCACTTACTCGTGCCTCTTTGTCTTCCTTTTTCCCTGTTTCTCTGTAAAAACAACAACATATAATGGGTGAGATTACAAATCTCAGTGAGTCCTATCGAGACCCCTTACTATCCACTCGCGGTTCATTTAAAATTTTCTTTCTTTCTTTCTCGCAGTCAAGGGAATAACTACGTATTAGCACATCACCAGAAATGACGACGCCATTAACCGGGAAACCCATCGCCAATATCTGATTAACGATCAACTTAAAGGGGGCCTAGGTTCTAGGGCTCATGACTTCCCCTCCCCTAGTATGTTAATCCTTAGGGTCGTCACCCTATACTCAATAAAATTTATATACCGTTAACTTTATCTTTAAATTAACTCATATCTGATGAGCTTTTAACTTTAACTCATATCTGATGAGCATATGATTATCTTAATCTTAATTTTAACCCTACTCATAGTCATATCTGATGAGCGTGGAATTATTCTTATGACCATCTCTTACGGTTATTACACTCGGTGTAACTACTCGATTTTAATCAACTTTCGTAACTCGAAGCAATACATAATTGTCACTTCATTCGTTTGGAATCGAAAGGAGCGACGAAACGAGATTTCATTTTTCGGGGACAGATTCTTGCGCACATATCGTTTCGTTTCTCGTTTTCGCTTCTCCGTTCGCGTCCAACCTGTATTCCAATCAAAACTCAACCTCAAAACAGAAAATATAACACGCCATTCCAGACCTTACAATCTCAATTTATCAAGCAATACATTGCAAGATTTATAGTGACACAATCAAATATTTCCACACACAACATAGGTCCAGAGTCTTATGCAGTAGTACATCTACTTCGGCGAATTATTTAACATAGCAAACGACATCGGATTTATACAAACGACCATTCATTGGAAGGTTCTCTAAGTATAGTTTCTGCATATGATTTTTATTTTTCAAAACAATGAGCCAATTAGTACACTTTTTAGAAACAATCCGAATGATTTCCAGACTCGACAGTTTGTCCTTCAACTTCTAATCACTCTCAAATGACCTAACCGTGACCAACTGGTACGAAACTTGAGCCTAAGCAGAAGAAAATTGAGTCTAGTTTCTAACGGGACAAGAATCGTTTAAACGGAGTCAATTGAGAGTACGAAACCCAAAACACCGAACCTATACTCAGTTTAACTTCAGAAATTTGACCTAACTTGGGATACTCATAACTCGAGCTACACAACTCCTAAGCAAGTAGAACTCACCGGTTGTGATGAAACTCACAAATCACCGAGAACCAATAAAATGCAACCGACAAAAATAGCCACACGAACGATCCCTGACGCTCCCACGAACTTAAAATCACTCCAAAGCTACCCCAAATCAATGAATTTCGAAATCCAGCAACTCCTTCCCTCAATATGTGCTTCAATCTATAATGTAGGTGCCACAATGTTCTAAACTTGTCTTAGTCTTAACATGCAAGACCTTATAAGCTCCAAAACTCCATTAATGACCAAAATGAGCTTTGAACTTCAAAAATGGTGAAGGGAGTTAGGGGAAGAATGAGCTACTGAAATTGGTATCTATAGATAGAGCAAGAAAAATGGAGAAGTTTGGTATATGGAACACTTACATGCATCAAGAAAGAGGGACTCTTCTTCTCTCTCTCGCGTGTCTCTCTATTCTCTCTTCTATTTTCTGGTTTTTAGCTGAAAATGAGAGATATGTTGGTCTTAGTGTCTTGTGTGAGTGTTTATGACCCGAAGGTAGGTTTTAATTTAGTGGGAAAAGACTAAAATACCATTGGTTTTTAACTCTCTCTTAAAACTAACTCCTAGCTAACCCATCCTTCATCAATTTATATACTCAATCAACAAGCATATAAATCACATAATTTAGCAAGTAAAATTGCTATCATATACTCAAACATGTTAAATGATTTAAATTGGCAATCAAGTCGACAGCAACTCTAGTTAATTTCGAATATCGAAATTAACCGAACTAGGGATGTTACAGGTACGATCTCTACTTATCATTGTATTACTTGTTAAAGACTGTGTATACTTGCACACCTTTTTGCACAACAGGTGACACACTAGTTGTGAGATACCTAGCCGTGGAGTGAAATGAGGATGGTTCTCACTTATGTTTTGGAGTCTATACCGACCTCTTTGTGTTTGTTTTTTTAGACATGGATATCACACCTTCGTTACTTGTGATAATTTATGACTTATGAGGATTCATCACTTGAGATTATTTGTGTGAAACTTGACGTTTATAATGATTGACTTACCTTATACAAGAGTTTGCTGATTTTTATCTTTTACCATTAACATGCACTATTTCACATACTCTTACTTCATATTCGCCAATTTGAAGCTTATTAAACTTGAAAGTAAGGTGTAACATTGTTTTGCTCAAATTAAATGAGGCTAGTGTCTGCCTTGATGTTTATCATACTGTCCTAATATGGCTTGAATGTGATTCTCATTGTACAACCATTTTTTTCAGTTAATTGTGATGTGGTATGTGCCTTAGCTGGAAGTTCAGTTCAGTGGGACGTTCTTGGATATGAGATGATAGTCTTCATCTTGTCGTGATTATATGGTGTCAGGCTCTGAATAGGTGTCATGTCGGGATGCTGGGTTTTATTTCAATGTATTTTTTGTATAAAGTTAACTTATTATAAGTCTATGTAGATGTAAAGAAAGAAGGATGCTTGTGGTGCCTTTTTCCCAGTGTCAATAAAAGGAGTCAAATCCAAGTGTAAATCTTTCAAAGTTTTTATTTATTTATGTTATTTTAACTTATTTCAAGAAGCTCATCTAATTTTCCTCAAATTTCCATATTTAATTATTTACGGGAAAGGGGTGTCACATGCTCAGCCATGAGGAGAGAAGTTGTAGCGACCAAAAAATCCGGGAAATGATTCCTCAAAGTTCGAAATGAAGCCGCCACCAAAGTTTAGTTATAAGGCCAAACATTGGCAAATCCCTTTGGTTTAGATAAGGGTACTTGAGACCAAATTTGGGTTCAAGAGTCGGTTATGCGTGGGGAATGTATTAGCACCCCACGACATCCTTCCTAAGGAAGGTTACCTTCTAATTAGTTGTATGAAAAGAATGTTAATTTTCAAAATGTTTATTTTACCCTTTTAATTTCAATAAAAGACTTAATAAAATTATTTATTTTTTGTATTTGACAGGAGTGGGCCCCCGCTCCTACGTATCTCCATGTGCAATTGAGAATTCAAAGCTACGTAGTTCTTGGGTAGAAAAAGTTTGCATGTTTGTGTTTTTTAATTAACGTTTTTTATTGTTTTTATAAGGATTTTAGGACTTTGAGTTGTACAGCTCATTTATCCTAAAAAGAAGATTAACCCGATTGTACAACCGACTTAATCCCCTATAATTGAAAATTTTGATTTTCTAAAAGAAAGAAAAAAGGTTTATATGTTTGTGTTGTTTTTCGAATTGGAATCTTTACTTTAATAGAGATTTTAGGACTCTTTAGCTGTATGGCCCATTCATTCAAAAATGATGACTAACCCGATTGTACAATCGACTTAGTCCTCTATTTTTCGAAAAAAGATTTTTGAAAAAGAACAAAAAAAGGTTTGTATACTTAAGTTTTTTGAATTAGAATTTTACTTTTAATAGGGATTTCAGGACTCTTGAGCCGTACGGCTCATTCGTCCTAAAACGATGACTAACCTGATCGTACAATCGATTTAATCCCCTAGTTCCAAAAAAAACTACTTCTCTCTTCTTTTTTAAACTAAACCTTTTGTGCTCTCTATCTTGAAAATCTGATTTCTCTCTATTTTTTTGTGTGTAACTGTTACTGTCTGTCTTCTTTTTTCACTGTTGCTACTCACTTGTATTTATAGTGAAAAATGTGGTGTAGGTGTGGGTGCTGATGTAGTAGAGCAAAACTCAATAGCATAACAGCCACTGAGGAAAAAACAGAGCAGCAAGGGGGTGGTGGAGGCGTTGATGCTGCAAAGGCTGAAATGTTTTTGTCCAAAATGTGAAAAGCAAAGGGATACGGAGAAAGCATGTTGAACTTCATTCTCAAAATATTTCTCAGCTAGGGCAACCATAAGGGCAGCAGCGCCTGTCCCATTTTCTTTGAATTCATTTTAATTTTTTTGTACTTTTTACTTTTTTCATTTTTGTATATATGTGTAACAAACATGTAAAATAATTATTTTTGTAATAAAAAGGCAGCATTGACCATTCAATTTGAAATGTTTATCTGATTTTATTTTCTTTTCACCTTTTGGTTAAGAGAGAGAAGAAGCTACTGTTATTAATAATAAAAGTAAATAACGAATAGTAAAATAAACACGCGTATATGACCAGAAGCAAACATGCATGCGCAACAAAAATAAAACCTATACACGATTAGGAATGACACGCGTGAACGACAAACATATTAGATATATAGCTTGGTAGTTATTGTTAGTTTGTTAGGTAATTCGGTTAGAGTTAGTTTTATAGTTACTAGTTTGTTACATATTAGTTAGGTGAGATTGGATCTATATATATAAGGTCAAACTCTCATTGTAATCAATCACCTTTTGTATCAATTTCATCAAATCCCAAATTGCTGATTTGATTCAACAAAAGTAACCTCACTTCCAAGTGCTGTATAAACATCACTGAATTCAAGGCCAATATAACCACTTCCTACAATTGCTATCCAATCAGGAACATACTCCAGTTTGAGAGCATGGTCACTGGTAATCACAGTATTCCCATTCCGGCATTCCATCAAACAGCTTGAATGCTGTTTGGTAAATAACTGCACAAAGATGAACACTAGAACATTGGCGACATGAACAGAATCCGCATGGCTGATTTTGATAACGCACTGAAATGCAGAAAAGCACACGAGAGATTGCAATGATATCAGAACTGAAAAAGGACGATGACAAAACGCACGCCATTGCACCGCCACCGTCGTTCAGAAGGACATAGAACGACATCACCGTAATACAAGCCCGCAAAGAAATGCAAAAGAGTAACAGATCAGAGGTCGAGGGAGGTTAAGATGAAAATTCATTTTCCAAATGAAGAGGAAAGGTCAAGAAAAAAACGATACAGGAAATCGAAATCGATGAACTGTACGAGAAACAAACAAAAAGAGGAGAACGCAACTGAAATCAAATTTGCAGTCAAGAGTTAAAACAGAAATAGGAAGCGATTCAAGATTAGAATCGTTTCAAGATGAGAGTTTGTAACTCTTATTAGATATATAGCTTGGTAGTTATTGTTAGTTTGTTAGGTAATTCGGTTAGAGTTAGTTTTATAGTTACTAGTTTGTTACATATTAGTTAGGTGAGATTGGATCTATATATATAAGGTCAAACTCTCATTGTAATCAATCACCTTTTGTATCAATTTCATTTTGATGAATATTAGAGTCTCTTAATCTTTTCTCTCTTATCTTCCATGGATACCATATCCTTCAATATGGTATCAGAGCAAATATGGTATCCTCCATGAAGATTGCTTCCGTTGCACTTCACTATAGGTTCTTTATTTTTCTTTAATCAATTTCATTTTTGTTTCAAGTTCATTTTACTTTCATTCTTTCTTCTTCTCGGTGTCTCTCTAATCTTTTTTATGTTCTTGTCTAATATGTGATTCTTTGCATTTGTGATTCCTCATTTGCGACTTTCGTATCTTCATATCGCAATTTTCCTTGATTGCTCTTTTGCGTTTTGCAATTTCTGAGTTTGTGATTCTCCATTGCGTTTGCATTTTCGATTTCACATGCTTTTTGCTTTCCTCTCTGTGAATCGTTCTTGAGTCCGATTTCATCTCAGTTTCGTTCTTCAATTCTTGTTCGAAACTCCTCCTATTTTTGTTACGGTCTTAGGTTTTGCTCTTCAATTCATGTTCAAAATCTCTTCAATTCTTGACCGTTTTTCTCCTTCCTCTCGCTTCTTTGAGAGTTTCTGTTTGTGCAACTTGCTTTCGTTTGTTCCATTTCTAATTCGTTTGACACAAATTGTTTGTCATTCTTGTATCGGTAATCATCTTTTCCGTTTGCGATTCTTGCACATCAGTTTTGCGATTTCGCTTCATTGTCCTCCTTTCATTTTGATTTCCAATGACTGTGATCTGAAGCGGAGTTCCGATTTGATTTTCGATTGAGTCGATTTTGGTTTTTTGCCATTTGTGTTGGTTCTTTATGGCATATGTTGTGACATTTGGATGGACTTATATAGCATCAGAACTTTTTTTCAACTGTTTCCACTTTTTTACAATTATGTAAAAAGAATTTTTGGTGGAGAAAGTGATTTTGAAGCACCATCAATTCCTTACCACTGTGAAATTCCCAAGATTCTTTTCTTTGATCTTCTTGGTGTAATATACTTCATCCTTGCTCCTCTGATACTACCATTTCTCTTGGTCTGCTTTTGTCTGGGATACATCATTTTCCGCAACCAGCTGTTATATGTTTACGTGCCAAAGTACAAGACTAGAGGAGAGTTTTGGCCTACAGTGCACAATTACACAATTTTTTTCTCTGTGCTGACCAAGCAATTCAAGAAAGCATTAGCATGTTGCCGTGGATTTCACTTTGCTAGTGCCAGACAAGATTGTTCTCTTTGTTGCCTTCATGGCTTGTTTCTTTGGCTTCTGTTGTGTCTTCATTGGTTTGTTGGTTGTTTTGATGTAATTTTCTTTTGTCTTGATGTATTTTTCTATTGTTCATGTCAAGCTAGAAGTGTTGTGAATAACTTCTAGCTTGCGGGGGACTATTAGATATATAGCTTGGTAGTTATTGTTAGTTTGTTAGGTAATTCGGTTAGAGTTAGTTTTATAGTTACTAGTTTGTTACATATTAGTTAGGTGAGATTGGATCTATATATATAAGGTCAAACTCTCATTGTAATCAATCACCTTTTGTATCAATTTCATTTTGATGAATATTAGAGTCTCTTAATCTTTTCTCTCTTATCTTCCATAGATACCATATCCTTCAATAAAACATCATAACAAACAATGTTTTAGATTTTTTTCTAACAAATTTTTATTTAGTCGGACAAAATTAGGGTATTATAATATCTTTAGTAGGTATACCCCCTGCCGAAGCTTTGGATACGTCCTCAGCCACGAGGAGAGACGTCTATCGTGATGTAAATCGGTGCTTTAAAAATATCAAATTAACTAAAACAAAATCGGTTATTTTCTAATCTATCTAGTATCTATACATTTATGTCTACTCCTCAAAGCCCATTTATCCTATTTGTCATAATAAGAGCATTTCAAGCGAACCACATTTATTGCCATGCCTATGTGGCTCTACACAACCTATAATATTATTGGACCAACTCATCACTACTAAACCACATATTTTTTTAGTTACTATGATATTGTTGTGCAGTTTTCACCGGCTTTTCCAGTGATTAATTTACGCCGAGAAACCTGGCTGGCCACGTGTACTAAACGTCTAAACCACATATTGTGGCAATACGCCCAGTGGCGGAGCTTGCCCAAAATATTGGGGGGTGCCGCAACTACTAACTAAAAAAAAACCATCACATTTTACCATACCCTTCATTATTTAATAATATATCTTTCATAACTCTACTAATTTATCTTTCCAATTGTTATTAATGAAGGTTAATTTGGTAAACTAACTCACAATTTCTCTACTAAAAAAGAAATTTTATTTTTTCTGGGGGTACCATGGTATCCTTCCGCTCCCACCATGCTCCGCTACTGATGTCGTTTTAGGGTAGAAGTATAGTAAAAAAAAAATTCTTTTTTTTTGGGGGTACCACGGCTCCCTCCCGCCCCTATGAAGCTCCGCCACTGAATATGCCTAATTATTATATTAAAAATAAATTAAAATCAATTTCCAGACACAAAATAAAATGCACTCATAACCGAAATTGGAATTGTTATATTAAAAATAAATAAAAAATCGTTTTGCATGCAAAACAACAATTGCATAATTAAATGAAATTAATATTATTATATGCCAATGAATATTCCTCATTTAGTTTTATATTCAATTAATCACTTATTCAAAATCAAAAATTCCAATAAAAAATAAATAACCAAAATTCTGTTTGAATGCAATTATAAAATTCAAATAGACCTTTGATGTAATAAAAACAATTTGTGGTTAATAAAATAATTATGGTTGAAAACAATTATATTGTACTGATATATATATATATATATATATATATATATATATATATATATATATATATATATATATATATATATATAGGATTGATTAATATTCACTTGTGTTCTGGACTGGGCCATGAGGCCCAAGTTTGGCATTGGGCCTTGGATCGGCTTACTCACCTGAGTCCAGCTTCAAGGCAACTCAGCACCATGGGCAAGTCCCCGCCTCCAAACCATGCCATCGAGGGATCAACGGTAGGGATGCACTCAGACAATCCAACGAACCAGGACGCGTTTGAAGTCTATAAATACGGGCCCCACTTTGAAATACTCATACACTTACTTGAGCCCCAGAGTGGCTTCGCACGTACCACGTTTGGATTGGACTACGGGTTCCGACTTGAGCAGGAGCCCTACCAACTGCTAAGTCGGATCATCCCGAGCTCAGGCAAGGTACAGAACAACTTGGATTTTTTTTTTGTTGACAAGATTCATTTGCAAATTTTCAAATATATAGGAAGGTCAAAAAAATATTTCAAACACTATGTGAGTTGCAGACACATAATACTAAAAATCAATTACAAATCTATTATACACCTCTAATTAATTAGATAATTGAATAATTATTACTAAAAAATAAATAAAAATTCTATTCGCATACTCCGAATTAAATGCACCGATCACCGAAATTAGAATTGTTTTTTTTTGTAGAGGTCTTTGACCCCGCTCTGGTGTCCAGGGGAAATGGGCCCTGAATAATCCGAAGTTCGGTAAGTAAAGCCTGAAATATCCCTCTTTTATTTTTGGAACCATTAATCACTTATTCAAATTCAAAAATTCAAATATAATGTTCAAATCATTATTTTGTTTCCAATTGAATAGAATTATTAATTTTCAAAAATTCAAATATAATGTTCAAATCATTATAAAAATACCATTATTTAAATCTCGAATGAATTTAGAAGATTTTAATGACAATGAATCCTTGGTTTAATTTGTTTTTTATTAAAACCCTAATCCATTGCAAGACGCCTATGTAAAGGATCATATCTGAACAATTTCACTCATCACAAACATCTGCACTATGCAACAACAAAAAAATCCTTTATCATGTCTTCTAACCACATCAAGTTTTTGCTGTTCTTGGGGACCAAATTTTCCCTATTGTTGTTAGAGTAATTCGCATGTGGCATGTTGCTGATTTTAACAAAGTAAAACACCTTTCACAAAGGAGATAGTGCTAGTAATCGATAGCACGGTGTGTATCATAAACAAAGTATATTAGGATTTATTTAACGCTAACATATGTTTTGCAATTCATCTATCCATGCTTTTTCTTTTTTCAGGGTGACCGGCCCTATCCAAACCACTATCAAAAGAGAGCTAGTCTACAAATTTGACAACATTTTACAAAAGGGTTTGGTCTATAGGATATCAATTTCAATGTTGGCTAGAATGTCGGTGCATTTCGTGTGTTGACATACCAGTATAAAATCAACTTTCAGTTTAACACAAATGTTAGGCGTGACCATAATTTGTATATCAGTACTTTATATTTTGTATTTTGCATCAATAAATTCATATTTATATATTATTCTCTTCTTATCGTAACATCCCTAATTTTTAAAATGTAATTTATAGGGATTATAAATAATTCTTGGACGAGTGAGAAAATAATTTGAGATTCGGATATGGAATAGCCGAGAAAGCATCGTATAAGGGATAAATCATAATATTAGAGTATGAGTTAGAGAAAAAGAACGTATACTCACTCCTAAAGTGGTTGGGATTTTTTTTTACCCCGTCATATCACCATATACCCCCCCACATAATTTGATAAACCGAAAATACCCTGCCAAACTAAAACTCGCTCGAATTTACCCCACTCAAGGTAAATCTGCTTTATTATTTTTCCAAAGCGGATTTATCTACCCAATAGGTAAATCCAACTTTTAAATAACAAAGAGGATTTACCTTATGTGGGGTACATCCGCTTTTAAAATTAACAAAAGCGGATTTACCTAATGTGGGGGTAAATCCAATTTTCTTTATTTTTAGGGAAATCGGATTTATCTTTTTTTAGATAAATCCGCTTTGTTATTTTTCCAAAGCGGATTTATCTACCCAATAGGTAAATCCGACTTTTAAATAACAAAGCGGATTTACCTTATGTGGGGTTACATCCGCTTTTAAAATTAACAAAAGCGGATTTACCTAATGTGGAGGTAAATCCGATTTTGAAATTAAAATTAAAATTAATTTTTTTTAGAAATATAAAATAGATATGAATATCGGTTGTCTTTTGGTTCTGTGTAGTGTATTGTTCGTTAATATGTGACGATGTTGTACGTCGGGTGAATAATTTAGGCTAAAAAATCGGTTTTCGAGCAACCTACTCAAATTGTAATGAAACCACGGCCATTAAATCCGAAATAAATTAGGGATCAAGACACCTCAAGAAGAGACTTTTTTCAGTATAGGGGAGCTCAAAATCCCAAATTTCATCGTTTACTATTTTTTATTAATTTTTTTAATTTTTCATAATCTCCAAAAAATCTGAAAAAATTTGCATAACCTTATTTTGGTTTTATTAGATTTATAGTGGTGTTTTTATAATTTTTAGATTAGTTTTGACTCTTTAACGAATTTTTAGTAGTATTTTTATAACATTTTTTAAAAAAATTAAATAAAAACAGGTATTTTTAATACACAAAGTCGATTTAACCCCCACCTACGGTAAATCCGCTTTTAAAATTAACAAAAGCCGATTTACCTTAGGTGAGGGTAAATCCGATTTTCTTTTTTTAAGAGAAATCGGATTTACCTACGAAAGGATAAATCCAATTTTGGGAAAAAATCAAAATCGGATTTATCTTTTAATAGGTAAATCCGAGCGAAATTTTTAGGTGATGGGTATTTTCGGATTTCACTTTTATGTGGGGGTATGAGCTGATATGATGGGGGTAAAAAAAAATCACAAAGTGGTTTCATTACTGAAGGAGTCAAAAACCTCTACTTTTGTTTGGTGATTAAACGGAAACAGAGTTAGAAACAGGGTATGTACTACCACTATTGAATCCATTCCTCGGTTTTTTATCCCTTCTCACGATTTTGTTTAGTGAAGATAAACTTGTCAAGTAATCATGGTATTATATAATTGTCTTATATACAGGAGGTAATTACATTATAAGTGAGTTTTCGAATTAGTAAGATTATATCCTAGTTTGTAAAAAAATGATTACATCCTAAAATCAGAAATTAATATGATTACAAAATCAAACCAAGTCTGTCATTTTAAAAATAAGAGTAAAACTTATTTTTTTTGGAAAATTAGTTTCACACTTCATCCTGATATGCATTTAAATTCTTGCAAGCAGGGTGAAACAAAGACCAACCAAAACTAGTTGGTTTAAATGAGGGACACTATCCCAATTGTGTCTAATTTGGAGTGAGAGAGAAAGATGAATTTTTTGAAAAATTATTTTCTTTGAAAAAAATAATTGAGCAAAAAAGAAATTCAAAAAACATTTTTGACAACAAATGAATTTCAAATTCTTCATTTTTAGGTGGTATTTCAAATTCTTTAAATTTACTCTTACTAAAATACCACATAAAATCCATTCATTTTGAAAATTCACCACATTTTTTATTCAAACAAGTTAATTTGGTTTGAAGCATTTGAATTACTCTCTTAAATTACATTATCCTAAATCCGTTTTGTTATTATTAGAGATAAATCCGTTTTTCCAAAATTTCAGGGAAAAATGGGAAGAATATTATGTGGTGGGGGTATGGTGTATAAATTTGGGGTACAAAAAATGTGACCCTAATAATTTTTCTGGTTTAATCGATTTTGTTGAAGCGGATTTTGCAAGAGACATAGATAAGAGAAGATCCATTTCAGGATATCTCTTTACTCTGTATGGTTGCACGGTCAGTTGGAGAGCAATATTCTACAATCTACAATCCATTAAGCTTTTTTGTTAACCACTAAATCTGAGTATCTAGCTCTCACTAGAGGCATCCAGGAAGCTATTTGGATATAACGACTGGTTGGATAACTAGAAGTAAAACCTATTAAATGTGTGATGTGATAGTCAAAGTGCAATTTGTCTTTCCAAGAACCAAATGTTCCATGAAAGGACATAGCACATTGATATAAAGATGCATTACATTCGTGACATCATTGCTCAAGACATTGTCTCTGTCAAGAAAGTTGCAAATGAAGATAATCCAACAGACATGCTTACCAAAGTTGTTTATATTGCCAAGCTTAAGCATTGTCTAAACTTGGTTAACATTGATTGCTAGAAGGGTTAAAATCCCTTAAAGGGATGGAATACTTGTTATGGTTCTAAGATCTAAGTTGGAGATTTGTAATATCTAGATCATCAAATATGAGACAACAGAGGAGTTGGAAAAAAACAACGCAGAAATAAAATGAGCACATTCGAAGCACAAGAATGTAATGTGCAAAACTCCAAAATCAGAGAAAAACCACGAACCGCTGTCTAATTATAGCTAGAGAATAACAACACTATGTGAAAATTATTACAACACACAGACTTCTCTCAAACACCCAATGACCCTAGTACGCCCACACTCTTCAAAGTAAATATTTAACTACACCTCACAACACTCTCCAAAGTAAATATAAGAGTATAAGAGAAAGAAAAAGTCAAATACAAAATTAAAGTATTTTTGACCGATGCATTTTGTGAAGCTGGACTTGAGTCCGTATATGTAACCTTGGCCTCCCTCTTCTTTCACAAAACTAGGCAATGTTGGACTTCTTCAAGATGCTCAATTTTAATAAACTCCAAAAATCTCCACATTGATTGTAATTGATACATGTGACATCTTCTACTTTTATTGTCTATACAGACAATCATAGTTCAAAAGAACTAACATACTTCATCATAAAGAGTATACTTCACTTGAAGCTAAACCACTTCGTAACTAATCATAGCATATAAAAGATTTGAGAAACAAGGCTGAATATCAAACCCCAGTTAAAATATATATAGAACTTAATTAATTAAATTGGGTTAGTATATCATAGAAGCATAGGATAAATTTGAGGTAACGTTACCATCAGGTTTACTTCCTGAATGTATATCAACACCTTCTACAGAAATGAACTTGGGATGTGCTGGTGGTGGTATTATTACTGACTGTGGGGTGATTTTCTGCGGAGCACTCAACTTCAAAGCTTTTATTGAGTCATTTTCTTATTTCCAAAATTGTGTTGCCATTTTCACAAGTGCAAATTGTATATTAGCCATCGACTTAATCTCACAACGTACTTTGCATAAACCAATGCCCATGTGCAATTTTGAATCCTCTAGCAATAACTTACCCTTTTCTATATATGGCAATGCAATACCATGGGGATACACTTCTCATTTTTAGATAAGATCATCATCTCCCATAACAAGGGAGACATTTCTAGCATTCACCTCAGCCTTTTTCTGATACCCAAACTTTCCACATTTCCAGCATTTCATATTCACTCCATCACTAGTGCAAAATCAGGAAAAGAATTAGACATTTAAAGTCAGACGCTCAGATGTCTGACTTTATATGTTGAGGCGGTGGCAAACTTGTAATTAAGAGGTAAAACTCGCGAGTTTTAAAGTCAGGCGAGTACACGCCTGACTTCTAAAGTGAAAAATAGGAAAAAAAAACTAGACTTTTAAAGTCATGCTATCAGACGCGTGACTATATAAGTAGACACGGTGGCAAACTTGTAATTAACAGGTAAAGTTTTAAAGTCAAGCGCATTAACGCCTGACTTCTAAAGTACTAAAATAGAACAAATTATTTGACCCTTTCATTCGCAAAAACGCGAACCCTATCTCTTCTCAGTTTTCATTCGCACCCTTCATGCTCTCTTCATTCGCACCGTCCTCTCAGCCTCACTCTCACGCTCACGCTCACGCTCACGCTCACGCTCACGCTCACTCAGTTCCTCTCCTCACCATCGCCGTTTCTTCTCTCCGTTTCCTCTCCGTTACCGTCGCCGCTCTCTCCCTCTGTTTCCTCTCCGTCACCGTCGCCCATTATTTGAAGAACAAATTCGAAGTTGATGAGAGATGAGATGGAAGAAAGGCTTAACGGTGGTGGTGAGCCAAAATCCCTTTTGCATCGACACTATTTTCACTTGTGTGTGATCGATGTTCTAAGGTTTGAGCAGATCTTGAATGCATGAGATGAGAGGTGTGGGGAACAGTAGATCTACAACTGGATCTGAAGGTTGGAGCTTTCCGAAGGTTAGATCGTGTTGTTCGGATAGGAATCCTGTTCTTTTCTTTTTTTTAGACAAAACGTGTTCTTATCTTTTAAGTGCTTCGGGAATCACATTATTTTTGCAATTTGTTACTAGAAACTGCTCCTCCAAACCAGTGACTGAGGCAACCCACACGGTGGAGACGACGACAACTGGAACTTCCGGTTGCAGCGCCCTGACGAATTCGCAAGCTGAAACAAACCCTAGTTCCAGCGACTGTTTTTGATTGCAAGGTTTGCCTCCATAGATAGTTAGTTTGGGGAGTCAGTGACTGTTTTTTTATGGTTATGGTTATTTCCCTTTATTAATTGTTAATTTGTTAACTTGACTTGGTTTTGTTTGTAGGATCCATGCCAAAGTTGGTGATAGGTGGGAGATTTGCATGAGTCTAAGTGATGGCCAGTTTCAGCAGGTAGGGGTGTTCAGTGGTTCGGGCAAATCCAAACCAACCCACGATCCAATCCAAACCAATATGTTTGGTTCGGATATTTTTCGTATTCGGGTCAAAATCGAACAAATCCAAACCAACCCGTAGTTATTTGGATCGGGCAACGGATTTTAAAAATCAAATCCGCGAACCCGAACCAACCCATATTACGTCATAACAATTTTGTAATTTTAGATGCACACGATTTTATTTGCTTAGAATTTTTACCTTAATAATTTATGATTAAGTTGTAAAATTTTAATACTATGATTGGGAAGACTATTAGTGGATTTGAGTTTGATTTCGTGTGATTTTCAATTTTTTAGCTATTTAAAGTGTTGGAATATCATAAAAAAATGTTTTTTTTTTATATTTTAGAAAATTAATATTTTAGTGAATGACCCGTGAGCCCAATCCAAACCAACCCGTCCAATGTCGGTTCGGTTTGGTTCGGATTTTGGAGGAAAAAATGTAAAATTCGAACCAACCCAAACCGAATAATTATCATTGGTTCGGACAACGGATTTGGTCAAATCCGATCCAAACCGACCCACGAACACCCCTATCAGCAGGTGACTAGTGAACTTTTTAAGTGAAGTAACTTGGTGGCTCATTGTTGCTGTTAGTTTTGTTGTCTTATAAACCTTTGTTTTGTTCTTTTATTACCAGGTCAGCTTTGTTAATTCCATAGCTACAATCAAGGGTGGGACTCATGTTGATTATATCACGAATCAGATTACTACCTCTGTAATGAATAAAGTAAACAAGAAGAAAAAGGATGCCAATGTCAAAGCTCACAATGTTAAGAATCATTTGTGGGTTTTTGTCAATGCTCTTATTGACAACCCTGCTTTTGATTCTCAAACTAAGGAGACTCTTACTACTAGACAAGCTAGTTTTGGTTCTAAATGTGATGTTCTAGAATCAATGCTTAAGGATGGTTAGTTGCATGTTGTTTATTATGTAATAATGTAATGTAATGTAATCAATTAACAATAACAATATGCCAATATGGTATTTTACATTCACATGTTGAAAATCTTTGCAGTTGCAAATTCTGGAATAGTGGACACCCTCCTATCATGGGCAGATTTTAAGCTAAGTAAAGATTTGAAGAAAACTGATGGAACTAAGACTCAGAGGATTCGTGGGATTGTAAAGCTAGAGGATGCCAATGATGCAGGTGGAAGGAACTCTGAGAAGAGTACCTTAATATTGACTGAAGGAGACTCTGCGAAGGCACTTGCTGTAAGTTGACTATACCAATACTCAGTTGGAGTCCAAATATGTGGTAAGTTCTCCCTTTCTAACTAGTTTTCACAACCATAACAGAGAAATGCAAATAGCAGAAGCACCGAGCCATCAAATTGAAGTTCAAAAGAGATTGGAAGAGCAGCTAGAGGTACTTACTGTTTCAGTTCTGCATTATAATTCAATATTAGCACTGCTGAATTTGTCTAATTTTCGATATCATCTATCAGTTTGAATGAATGGAAACCTGGCAAGTGTTGCACTTGTCTTTGGCATTGGCCTTAGTTTTCATTTTCTGAATTGAAGTTTGTATAGGCTGGTTTTTATTGATGACATTATTGTTATTCATTTAGACAAAGGGAAGACAGCAAAAGAGGAGGCAAGAGAATTGCAACTTAAAGAGGAGGCTTCCGTACGTGATAGAGTCTCTGAAATACAGAAACACCTGTCTTTGATACTAAGAACTTTTGGAGATATGGCCATTGCTAATTCAGCTTTTGCACATAGTAGACTTCCTTCAATAGTATTGGCATGCTTCCTACTAATCTTTGTTAATTTGCTACCATATATATTTGATCCCACTTGAACTAATGCCATCATTCTTAGTTTTAAAATTGTAATCGTGCTTTTTTGTTAAGTTTGCAATGCACTTTTCTAAGCATGTAGTTTCAAAATTGTCGGGCCTGTGATTTATTGCGTACTTTCCATGCCTTTACTTTTTGATATGAATGTAATTGTATATTAGTGTAATTCTGAGATCAAATATTTTGTCAGGTCAAATTTGTTGAACCTTTACTACGATCACCTATTGTAAGTGACGAGGCATTTGAAACCTTTACTTCCCAGCATTTTATGCTATGTTTAGTTGTCCATTCTGTTTACCAATTGTTTTCCATCTAATTAAAACTCTTTTCTGTAGGTCCTTTACCACGTCCTAGGCGTTGTTCCAACTTATCAAGCATCCATTGGACCTGCTCTAAATGAGCTAAGTCTTGGTTTGCAACCTGATGATGTTGCCTCCGTAAGTATGCTTTCCATCTGATTAAAACTCTTAGTTTGTCTGAGTTATGCGTCGCAACAACGAGGTCTTATAGGCAGCTTGAGGCTGATTTGCTTCAACGAGGTCTATTTTCCACAACTTACTTCCTCTGTTTATAACTTTGTTTTTTCCAGAACCTGTTTATATCTCTGTTTTTCCAGAACCTGTTTATAACTGTGTTTTTTCAATAGCTTCATCTCTTTTATTCCTTTGATGATTAGTTATGAATATGCGTTTATTTATGAGTATTCGTATCATCTTAAGAGTTTTAGCCTTTATATGTGTATGGTATAAATCCGGTATATTGTTTGCCTAGACTTCGGCGTAGCGGTCGTAGTGCTACCCGCTACACCGCAATAGCCCTTTAGGGGCGGCCGCTACGCTACGCTATTTGCTATTAATTACATAGTTTCTAACATCATTTATATAACCAGAGGATAAAATATACTGACTAATTGTTTTTTGTAGGATGAAAATGGCAACTTGCTTGTGACAGAGTATGGATTGTGCAAATATAAAGATCATCAAACTGTGTCCGTGCAAGAAGTTCCTGAAAATTCAGCCCCTGGTCAGCTCCCGAGAACGGTGGATGTCATAGTAGAGGATGACCTTGTTGATGCTTGCAAGCCTGGAGACCGAGTGGTTATTGTGGGGACATGCAAGGCTCTTCCAGGAAAAAGCAAAGGCAGTGTAAATGGGGTATTCAGGTAGCTTCAGAAAAAATACTGATATCAGTCCTTGCTCTTGCTTTATTGAATGGAAACTTGATTGATTGATGTGCATGCAGGACTGTGCTCGTAGCCAACAATGTCTCTCTTCTCAACAAAGAGGCTAATGCGCCAATGTATGGCCCTGATGACCTCAAACGCATAAAAGAGATAGCTGAAAGAACTGACGCATTTGACCTGCTTGGTAATTCACTCGCACCTTCAATATATGGCCATTCTTGGATAAAAAAGGCTGTGATTTTATTGATGCTTGGTGGAGTGGAGAAGAACTTAAAAAATGGCACTCACTTGTGAGGGTTAGTGCTTTCCCTCTATCTCCTTTCCTACTGTTTAATTCCTTTTACCAGTCTTCTACACTTTTATCAATTGAAAAGGATTGTTGGTCCATCATCCCCCATTTAAATCATTTGTTTTTCTCCCCCAGCCTGTCTCTCCTTTCCAGCAGACTCTACTATTTTGTTAGCTTGCATACGTATTGGATCTGTGTTATCAACATCTTTTTGGTACATGATTCAGTAGGAATGACATGACATGTATGTAAACTAGTAAATGTCTTTTGTAAAACTGTTACTATGCTGTATAAATTTTCTAGTATTGTTACAAATGAATGCACACGTCTCCTCTTATTGTGCAGGATATGTTTTGGGTGGTAGTCACCCTTCTCTATCTCATTAACTTATATTATTTTTCATAAAAACTTTAGGCAAAGTAAACAAAGATTGAGAGTGTATGAAAATCAAGTCTAACAGCTGATATTCTGGTATTTGCATGACTGCACAAGGTGTTTGACTGTACTGAATCCAGTTCCGATCGTGCTGTTGTACGCATGAGTAATTAATTGAGTTCTGTTAGGAAAAATAATTTGTTTGTATTTTTGTCAGAAGTTGTGATTCACTATGCTAATGATATTTGTATAAGTTTTGCTATTAGTTTTCTGGATGTGTTCAGTTTTACAAAATTTTAAAGGGGATGTCATGTCTGCTATATAGCCTGTATGGGTTGTGGTGTTAACCTTGTCCTAATTTTACTCTAAATTTTTTGTTGCAGATTCTCTTTATCAAAGAATAAAGATTCTATTGTAGAAGGGGAAAGAGTTAGCCAAGTTAAGGATGAGTGAAGAATGCATTATACAAGAGTAATCCAATTGAAGAACAAGGGACTTCAATAAATTTCTTTATAGATAATTCATTTGTGCATTGCTGCTTCTTCTTCTGATTCTTGTAGTTAGATATGTATTTGTGATGGAATTATGTGGAAGTCATTATATGTTTGTATTTGTGTGGAATATATAATTTGATATTGTTGTAAGATTGTGTTGATATAAGATTATAAATGAAAAGTGTGTTAATGTTTGATAGTTTTTGGTTTGATTTTGGTCTGTTGAATTAAAATTAGCAATTAGCAGTCATTATTTAGATTAGCTGGCTACCAAATAATTTTTTTTTTAAAAAATGAACTTTTAAAGTCAGGCGAAACTAAATGCTTGACTTTAAATCATACTTACGAAGTCAGGCAAGAATAAATGCTTGACTTTAAATCATACTTACGAAGTCAGGCAAGAATAAATGCTTGACTTTAAAACAGACTTACGAAGTCAGGCGAAATAAATGCTTGACTTTAAATCAGACTTACGAAGTCAGGCAAGAATAAATGCTTGACTTTAAAACAGACTTACGAAGTCAGGCGAAATAAATGCTTGACTTTAAATCAGACTTACGAAGTCAGGCTATCGCTTGACTTTAAAACTCCTGACATACAAAGTCGACTTAATAAAAGTCAAGCGGGCGCCTGACTTTAAATCCCTTTTTCGCCTGACTTTAAATCCCTTTTTTGCACTAGTGCATGGATCTTCTTCCCATAAGCTCCATCTCTAGCTACCAACATTGAGTTTAATGAAGTGTCGTCTATTCAATCTTCCATCTTCCGAAATGATCTTACTTGCAACATATTCAAAACTCAAAGTTTCCTTCACATATATCAAAACGTTTTTTTTGAATGGCAAACTTATATAAATAAAACAGTGGTACAAGGAGTACCCTAACCCATACAAAAAGTCTCGAAATGTAGAATATAATAACAAACACAAATACAAATAAAATCTATGGAACTACTGAGAGATACACAAAAACAGGTTTGAAATGCCCATAGGAAGATGGAAGGGACCATGTGAGTCTCAATGCGTTATATTCATAATCAATCTTGACTCCAATAATTTCTAATTTAGAGACAATATCATTGAGAGCACTAAAATGATCAGAGACTTTCATACCATCATCCATGCGTAAATTGTGAAATTGCTCCTTGAGCAACAATCGATTTGAGATGTCTATTGCCTGATATAGCCGTTCAAGTTTCTCCTAAAGATCCATGGCTGACAATATTTCCAGCATAGTCGCAAGAACATTCTTAGCCAAATACAAGCGAATTGCGCTTGCAGCTCTCAAATCCAGTTCCTCCCATTTCTCCTTATCCATGTTGGAAATGTTTCCTTTCAATGCCTATGTCAAACTTCACAACACTTGAAAAATTTGTAATTGCAGCTGTAAAGAGTTTGTAAACCGTGCAACAAGTAAGTTCCCAATAAAGAGAGGTGGATCACAATGGACACACTTAAATACCAAGTTTTTTTCCTAGCCAGAACCTTTCACAAACATCACTTTTATGCTGTGGAAGATCAGACAAAGTCGCAACCTATACTAAGAAATTAATACCCCGCCGAACCAAAAGCTTCTGATACTAATTATTGGGGAAAACAACGTAGAGAAACAAAATGAGCACAATCAAAAACACAAGAATTTAACGTGGAAAACTCCAAAACCAGAGAAAAGCTACAAACCGTTGCTTAATGACAACCAGAGAATAACACTATGTGGAAATTATTACAACACAAAAACTTATCTTAAACACCTAATGACCCTACTACACCCACCCTCTCCAAAATAAATATTTAACTAAACATCACAACACACTAAGACAAGAGAAAGAAAATGTCAAATACAAAATTAAAATATTTTTACCGGTGTATTTTGTATTAGAGAACTTGAGTCCATATATATGACATTAACTTCACTCTCTTCCTTTACAAAACTAGGGAATGTGAAATTTTTAAAAATGTTCGATTTTAATCAACTCCAACAAGAGGTATCACCATTCACCAACAGTTAGTTAGCAGCAGAAGTTTTACATAGATTAGATCCTCATTACCCACAAAGGAATAACAAATGTGGAAGTGGTCAAAGCAATTTGTAAAGAAAAAAGGTGAAAGGAAACAAAGAGTAAAAGTTTGAATAATTAAAGTTGAACAATAAACATAGAAATGAACAGTAGAGGTTAACATAGAAGCAGGAGTCAATACCCGAACCACCACCCTTACTGACTAGTAAGGGTACTATCTGGTGCGCTCTTGACTCCCTCAGTCCCTCTACCCTCACACACTCAATTGCCATTCCATATTCTTTCTCAATCTTACCATACTCCAATACAAAACACACATCAACTACTGCTACACCACTTAATATTTCTACTACACCCCCTACTTAAATCAATCTTTATTGAAGAAAAACACTCTTAACCTTGCAGCTTCCCCATCTTGTCCTTAAAGCATAGTAAGTAAGTACTTCTCAATTCAAAAGTGAGGAGGAAGGAATAATTTTTGTAACTTGCATTGCACACCTAGCTGGTATATAATATTCACTGCTTGGTGGATGTACTAGTGGTAGGTTCATTGCAAGACCCAACAAGGAAATTGTTAGCAGTGCTACTACAAAGAGTAGATTCAATTTGGTGAAGGGTATTGCAAAGGTGGTTATTGATTGCTGTCACACTTGAAAGGTTGAGTTTTGCAGAAGGGATTGTGCTTGCAAGAACTTGCATACCCATGATGAGAAGACAACCTGAGTTGTTGTTAGCACTAGTTATTGTAGATGGTGTTCCTGTGATAGCTTCAGATGAATTTTCAACACATGATGTGTTGTTGTTTGATGTAACCATTGGTAGTATCATGAACCCTTGTGGTAGAAGTGAAATGCATGATGGGTCTTCTCCATTCATTGCTAGCTGGATTGAATCTACATCTATTGTTGCGTAGACTACTAAGCTTCCAGATTGATCTGTGCAACTCTCTTGTAGCATTAGTTCTACGTTCTGAGATGAGTTACTTGCTACCTGCATGTTGTAACAAAATCAAAAAAATTCAATCGTAATTTAGATGACGACATCATGACTTTTTATGTTAAGGATCAGCCTTATCGGCCACATTCGACTGCAACCGTCGATGATAAGAATTAATGATGTATTGTAACCGTTGGATTAGATGCAAATCAAAGGTTAGGATGTAGAGTAACTTGAAACCTACTCGTTAGGAAATGATCTTACATTTATGCGAAGAAGGGAAATGCAATTTCCTGGATGAGAGCCATTAGCAATATGAGCCACTTCATTTAAAGAGTTCCCATTAGAAAGAGCATCCATCTGCAAGTAAATAAAATTAAAAAAAGTTAGGTAATTGAATTGTGAAGGTTTAGTAGATTGGATTAGATAGGTAAGATTGATTAGTGGTACCTGAGATCTGTGGCGTTCGTCCCTGAGAAGATCAAAGACCTTAGTATGGGAATAAGGAAGCCAAGTGGTTGAAACAGCTGCAAGAATAACTCCATTAGGTTGGCCAGGTTCTGTGATTTTCCTAGTTGTGATTCTAACTGTGTCTTCAGGGGAATCTGAAATGGCCGTCCATGATTGACCACCAAAAGTGCTCATGTTCAGACTAAACGTTTTTATCATTCTTTGTGCTAGTTTCATCAAATTCTTCCGCGCTTCTGGTGAAGGTATCACTGCATTGTAGAATAAATATGTCATCAACTAGACACGAATAGTAATTTGAGAAAATAGAAATGATTGAATGTAACTATATGTGTCGGTGTCCTATTAGACAGTAGACACCGGACACGCCTTCAATCTTATAAAGGGTTGGTGCTACACATGCCAGATCATGTGTTAGTGTAATTAACATTACATGTTTTTGTGCCCCATTCTATACATGAAATATGCATGTTAAAGTAAAATATTGAATTGGAACCTCCAAGATCTGAGATGTTTCTGGCCATGAGACTAGCTACCCTTTCACATTGCCTCTGCAAGACACCTAACCAACGCTGTGCTCCAAATGCCATTCCACTATACACATACTTACACAATATCTGATGAACAGGTTTCTCATCTACTTTTGCATGCTCAACCCATGTTACCTGCATAGATAATATATATCTACGATCATAGAAAATATTCCCTTGAACATCAAGCACATGAAAATACACCAAAAAATAAACTTACCCTTGAATACCCATTTGGCATATCTTGAATCACACAGCCAGAGGACCTTCTGTAGTATCTAGGATAAGAATGATTGAAATTTTGCTGAAAGCTATCAATAGGAAAATCAACAATGGCCCATGTTCCCTCCTCAGCATTTTGTTGACAGTATCTAAGAAAATGAGTCTCACGAGTAGAAACCAAAGGAGAAACAACTTGGAATTCTGCATACATCTGTTCAAAAAATAAGCATCATCATATTTTAATTAGTAGTCTAACAATACTATAATAGCATAATAGATATCATGTCATTCAATATTGATGCAGCAATTTGACACCTACCAGCTGAAGAGTCCCACTTGCATGACCAGAAGCACCAGAAGATATAATTTGGACAGTTTTTGCTCTACCAACTATTGTTGGAAACAATTCCATCCATTTTTGCTAAAATGCAAAAAGCCGCATAATTAAGTCATGAGAAACAAATGCAAATTTAGAAGGAAAGACACTAATAGAAGAAATTGCATTAGGGCCTCTTCATATTGAGTTATTTGAGTTGATCAACCAACATAAGTACTTGTAAAACCGTTTTGAAGAGCTTATGATGAAAACAACATATGAAAATAGCTTATGTTTGTAAGCTGTGTTCAGTATATTTCCATAAGCATAGTTTATATAAAAACAGTTTCATTTTGTTTTTTCTTTTATTCTAGAAATAGTTAATACATTATGCTAGCTATAAGTATCAACAAGGACACTTACAGCATCAAGAAAAGCATCAACAAGAGTGACACTATTCATTATAACAACAGAAGTGTCACGTGTAGCTTCAGTCCTAAGTTCACTTCCATGCTTAAGATTCAAAGGCCATGAAAACATCCTCGCATGCTCTTCAAAATTAAGCACTTCCCTTTCATTCTCATTGTTACGAATCCAAAGTGGTTCATTTGTGTGACACATTTTAACAAGTTCAACCATAGAAGAAGCAGCAAGTTCCATAGCAAGTGATTTCTCATCTTCCATTAAGAGAAGACCACCACTACCTTCTGGAAAAGGTGAAGGTTCACATGGCAACATTGGCACAGGAATCATTTCAGTGCAAGGTGCAATTTGATCACCAAAGTGCCTTGGGTATATGTTCATGTCTAAATCCAATGATGGTGGCATAAGAGTTGGAGGTGCTGCCATTGTTTGGATTGTGCGCCCAGTATATCTTGAAGTGATACAACATACACGTTCTAACTGCAAAATTAGTATCCATGATAAACTTTTGTCAGATAAGGGACTAATTTGCAAAAAAAATAAAAATAAAAGAGGGAGTAGATTGAAATAAAAAATAAATATTTTTACAAAAAATAAATTGTTTAGTTTAGCCCAAACAAATTCATATCATATCATATTATCTAGAATGGTTTTGAATTAAATCATATTAATTGAAAAAATACCTCTTCTCTTAAGCGGACATTTTCAAGTCGAAGTTGGTGATCATCCAAGCCCATATCAGGGCCCATTATGCATGGCCCACCACAATTGGGACACATGATATTACGCAGAGCTGCTTGTAGCCGATAGTTCTCATGCTTTAAACTCTCATTCTCTGCTCTAAGTATCACATTATCTGCACGATCTTGTTGTGCCTATACATTCCCAAAATTAATAACAAAAAAAAACGCATGTACTATTAATAAAAAATAATCAAGTCTTCCGTAGGTTTCATAATGCTACACGTATAACAGTAACAATAATGATAATGACGAACGTTTGTATAGTAATTCGAAAAGGACCAAAAATAAATAAATGGTGTTAAAAATTTATGAAAAGACGAAGACCCTTTAATATTGTAACCCTAAAAGAAAAAGAAAAAAAACTGTAATGATATGTAGCAATAAATATGAGGCCACATTGACAGGTGAGGTTAAATGCGTACATTAATGGTATACAGACTGTATATGATGGACAATGCAAAGAAGAGCCATTAGTAAATGAATGAGAGTCTTCTTCTTTCTTTTATTTTTGCCTGTGTGTGTTTATTAGGGTGAATAGGAAGAAGGATTTTAATGCAAACGAAAGAGAAAACGCGGTTCATTGGGAAACGTGCTAGGTATACGAGTTGTTGAATTTAATATAGCTCCACAAATTAATTAAAACTATGTACTCCTAGTACTACAGTTTAGGGTTTTTTTTCTTCTCAACGTCAAAGGTGGAAAGAAAAGGTCAAATGGAAGGTAGAAAAAGTGTTGTAATTAAGTTAAAGTTTAAACTCTCGGATAAACTGTACCTTCATCTGGGTTCGACGATTCTGAAACCAGAACTTGACTTGCCGTGGTTTTAAACCTAACTCATGGCTCAGCCTTAGCCTCTGCTTATCATCTGGGTGTGGACATTCCTTGAACATACTGAAAAAAATATCATGTTACACATGCAAAAATAAATGAACCTTATACACTTTTTTTACAAGGTTTTAAAAAAGTTTGTAGCTGCAACAATGTTTTAAGATAGTTTCAGCTGTATTTGACTGCGATTCTCAAACATTGCTTGTGTATATAAAATAGAGAGAAAGAAAGATCTGGCAAAATTTATAAAGATTCTTACGCTTCCATTTCTTGGATCTGGCGAGCAGTGTGCCTGTGATAACGTTTCTTCTTTGCAGGTTGTTCACTACTCTCTTGTTCATTCCCTGACTTGTCTTCAACTTGTTCACTACCAGACCCACTTTCCATAATCTCATCCTTCCCACCTCCCAACATTCCATCTTCTTCTTTCTGTTTAAAAACATGCATAAGGTTACAACAAGTCAACAACAACAACAGCAATAACGTTGCCAAAAAAAAAACAACAAATGTTAAAAAAGAGGGTTGGTACTTACCATGGAAGGAAAAGGTTGAAAAGGCATGGTTGACATGAAGTTGAAGTTAGGGTTCTGGATCGGAGAGGAGAAGAGAGTGTCTGAGTTTACTACTACGTTCCCTCCCATTGTTGACATAACTTGACAATCCCCATACATTTTTTTTGCTTCTTCTTAAGCACAATTTGTTTTTTTTTATGTGATGAGAGAGAGATCTTGCTATAGTTGAGCCAAACCTGATGTTAACATCCGAAAAATAAACTTACCCGTTTCAGAATCAAACAATAAAAAACACTCAAAATATAAAAAAACATTCTTATTTAACAAGAATATATACAACAAAGATTCTCAGACAGACAACCAAACCCTCAAGACAGTGTCCAAGGTCGTCCAGAATCTTTCAGAGATTTTTTTTAACGTATAAGAAAAAAACAAAAAGTATACCAGGAGGAGGGTCTGAAACTGGTTTTGAAAAAGAAGAGAGGGTTTTGGTTTTTGATGATCTTTTGTTCACACACAGAGAGAAAGAAAGAAAGAGAGAGTGAAAGGGTCCCTCTTCCTTCTTGTGTTGTGTTGTGTTGTTGTGTTGTAATAAATCGGTTTTACTGGCAATGGAGTGGTAAATGCAGGTAGAGAGGAAACGGATCAGCGCAACTTACTTCGTCGGCTGTTTTGTTCCACTTGGCGTTTTCTTAATGGCGCTTTCTTCCTTGCGTTTCCCACACCCTTCAACAAAGTCAAACCTTTTTCTTTTCTCTCCATCTCACTCCATCCACACGCTCTCTTGACTCTTCAGTCTTCACTACCATTACTCACTCTCTCTCTCTCAACAGAAAACGTGTGGAGAAATATTAGAATGTAAAACATATTGTTAGTACTATCATTAATCATTTAGGCTCTCTTCCGTAAAAAGTACCCGATAGCGGATAAGCTAGCGAATAATTGATGAGCAGATAGCGGATAGCGGATAAGCTAGCTGATAGCAAATTGTGTGTTTGGTAAAACTAGTGGTTGAACTAGCTGATAAATGTAAAATGTCATAAAAAGACATATTTATTTAATTCATTATTACATTTATTTAATAAGGATTGAGAAGTAATTTAAGAAAAATAAAAAGGGTAAAAATGCCAAAGTAAGTGAGACGCTATCCGCTAGCGTTTGAAAAAACGCTACTTGAAGTAGCGTTTGAAAAAACGTTAAACGCTAGTGCTTACCAAACACGTATACTCTTCACCCACTAGTTTCATCCGCTATCAGCTAGCGGATGGGACGCGCAAAACAGAGTCGTTATTGGTTGAGACAAAAAAAATTAAAATAGAGTAATGAAGAGTTCCCAAAAAATTATTTCATGAAAAGGAATGTGATTAATATGAGAGACATGTCTAACCATACATATCGGTTACAAAACAAGAAAGAATTAGTTAATTAATCTTGAGTTATGTCATTTTCACCAAGAAAAATCATGAGTCATGTCACTCTTGAGGCAATTGGGATGTAAGTTTTGGAAAGTCCCGCATTTCCAATAAGCATAATGTTACATTATATTAAAGATGATGCACGAAACACTACACAAAACACTTGGGGTGACTATAAGCATTCCTTTTTTCAAATGGAATTATGACCAATCCTATGAAATTCTCTCTTTTATTATGATGACAATTTGGAGGCTTAGCAAGGATTTTGAGAAAGAATTAAAGTTTTAAAAATACTTACTAACTAACGTTATCGTCACACCGGAAGTGGAATTTAAACCCACGTCTTTAAATATATGAGTCAAATCCTTATCAACTGGATCATTTTTTGCTGACGTAAAAAATTCTACCTTGAATGGTTCAATATTTTGTGTTTATTCACGTATGTATGTTTTTTTTGGATAAGCAATGTTAGTGGGGGTGGGAGATTGTTAGTTTCCGGGGTTTGAACCCGGGACCTCCTGCTTGCACTCTTTTTGGTACACTCCTTCGATATCTCAGCTCGCAAACTGAACTATCTACTTGGGATATTCAGGTATGTATGTAATAAAAATTGGTGCTACAAAATTAATATCAAGTTATATCTAAACCTTCTCTTATTTAATATTTAGTTTTTAGTAAAAAATAATATCAATTTTCCATTTTTCTATTCAACCAAATAAATTGTAAGGGTGTTTTATTCATTTCTCCTAATTTTTTCTTCATTTATTAATTTGATAGGTATTGATTTTCCTTATACTTATTGTTTCTTTTCATATACTCACACCTAACACCTACAACCAAAGCGATTGCAAATTTTGTCGGAGGGTGAAAGACACGCGCCATATTTGACCGTGGTTTCTTTTGGGGAGATTTTGCAATTTAATCTTGGGAGAGAGAACAAGCTAATTAAATTACTCTATTGACTTGTAACAGAACAGAACAAAAGAAGCGTTGAAGGAAGAGAATTAGGAGTCATGATTTTGGAGAGGGTCAAATAGATCACAACCGTCCATTTATAGCATATGGGGCCCATAATATGATCTAGGAGTTTGCACTGCATCAGAGATTTGCATGGTTGAAATGAGGATGGGGCCAGGTTGGTGAAGTGACGTATTTATTGAATTTTGACACTGAAACCGGTGAGATCCAAGGGTGTCAATTTCATATAGGGACCACACCAACACCATAGATCAAAAACTGCTATGGAATTTAATTTGGTGGAGTAGATACTATATAGACATGGATTTATTGCTTTTGGAAATTTTAATTATGAAAATTCTGTTACATATTTTAAATTTTACATCATGAAGGTGAAAGGGGAACCCAAGTATAAGGTTTATGGTTGGGTCAAATTTGTTAACTTGTGTTGCTTTCAAAAGGATTTCTTAGTTCATCTTAAAGAAGGACTTCATAGTGACTGGCCTGTGGTTAAATCATAGATAGATACTAGTACTAGCAAAAAGGAGAACAAGTATAATGTAATTTAAGTGGAAATTGTCGAGTGTTTAGTTCTATTAATTAAGGATTGTTTGTTGTGGTAATGTTTATACCGGAAGGGAGAATGATCGTGTGAGTGCAATAATAGAAATGAGCAAATTAGTTTAACTAGACATGGCAAGAACTACACTAGATAGGTACACCAAAGATGTCACAAAAACGGAATTTTTTTTGGTGAAATTAACTGGGCTCAAACCCAACAGAGAAACAAAAAGGCCAATGGCCACAAAACCCTAGTCACACCCGGTCACATGCGACCCGGCTTGCTCATACACTTGAGCAATAGACATTAATTGAGGAGGTTCTTTAAAAAATCTAAAATCTTGCCTCATCCGATGCGAAGCTCTAGCCATGGCGTCAGCCTCTTGGTTGTCCATACGAGAAATCTAAAGCCACCGAAGCTCTCCAGGTTGCTGCACAATCGATCTGATACTCTGAATCAGGCTTGCAAGGGCGTGATGACTGGGTGCTCCGTCGTGTACGAGGGAAAAAGCAGCTTCACAATCGGTAACAGTAACCAGGTGCGTGATTCCTCTCCCTCATGCCAGCGAAATCCCATGATACAAACCCCATAGCTCAGCTTCCAGAGGAGAAGCACTCTCGAGTCTCTGGCAAAAGGCGAAATCAAAGCTCCCAGCCGCATCGCAGAGGACACCACCGCAACCCACCGACGATCCGTTGTTAGACACCGAACCATCACACTGAAGATAATGAAATCCCAAGGGTATAGCAAGTTTCCAGCTTCCACCAGGGTCCTCGGGTCTCGCCCTAAGAGGCTTGAGCTTATCCGAACTAAGCGAGGCATCAAGCACTGCACGAGCTCTGCAAAGGATAGCATTGTACAGCAGTTGGGTGGAACGAGAACGGTTGTTGAAGACGAAGTCGTTGCGCGACCTCCAAATCTCGGCCAAGGCAACTCCGAACAGAATTTTCCAAGGAATCCAGGTATTGAACTCTCTGTTATCCTTTAGATTACAAAGAAGCCAGTCGATCCACTGGACTCCAATAAAAAACCTGTTGTTTTGCTGTAGAAATTGAATCCACACCATCGCAACCTGCTGGCAATCGTGAAAGTAGTGAAGAAGAGTCTCGGGGGAGGATCTACAAAGCGGAAAGATAGCATTGTTAGTCAGATGTCGGCGAGCACGTTCAGCATTGGTCATGAGCACCTCATGGAGCGCCTTCCAAAGGAACAATCTGATGCGCTCCGGCCCCTTCCACTTCCAAATCAGATCATAGGGGATGGAAGAGGTGGAAACCGAACAAAGCAGCGAGGAGAAGGCTGATTTGGTAGAGAAGACACCATCTGGGCTATTTCCCCACACAAAATTGTCCTCAGCAGCATCTGCACAAGGAGGAGTAATATTAGAAATTATAGATGTAATGTTTGTTAGGCCCAAAGAGTCCCAATTTTGTAATAATCCCAATCCCCATTATTTTGCAAAAAAGAGTTGAATGAGGATGATGTATCAGGTGCAGTAGCATCCGCAGGAAATTCCTTGGCAAGAGGCCCACGGACAGGGACCCAGGCGTCGTGCCAAAAATCAATAGTGTTTACCTTTCTGAGGGTCCACCAGAGATTAGCTCTATAGACATTCCAATTAGAGCACAACTCGTGCCAGAGATTAGAACCAGGCCTAGTAGGGTTAATGGTAGGGAGTTTAGAGTCCCCGCATTTATACTTGGCCCTAACAACAGAAACCCAAAGAGAGGATGTGTTAACACATAAGTTCCAACAGTTTTTCAACATATAGGCTTGGTTTACTAGCCTGGCCGGCCGGAGGCCTAAACCCTCAAATTTCTTAGGCTCACAAACGACCTTCCAATAAATTGGGTGGATTTTGCGATTATTATCCTCCTCTCCCCAAATAAATGACCTGCAAACATTTATCGATCTCATCATATATACTTCGAGGAAGCCAAGTAGCCTGCATAGTGTAGGAAGGGAGGGCTTGAAGGACCGATTTTGTTAAGGTCACTCTACCCGCAAGAGACAAGTTTTTAGCCTTCCAACCACTAAGTCGTTGCTTGACTTTCTCAAGAACATAATTAAATGTTTGCCGAGAAACCCGCTTATGAAGAATAGGTATCCCAAGGTATTTTCCAAGGTCCTCGGTGGAGGAGAATCCAAGGGTGTTATTAATCTCCCTTCTACGATTCCAATGCAAATTTTGAGAGTAGAAAATCCTAGTTTTAGCGAAGCTCACTCGTTGACCCGAGCTAGCACAAATGGAGTTAAGGATATCCTTTATCACCCGACCTTGCACTACAAAAAACTTGCTAATTAGCGACGGATTATTCCCTCGCTAAATGCCCCAAATCCGTCGCTAATTCCCATTAGCGAGTAACATGTTCCGTCGCTAAATCGCTCCTCGCTAATGGGATTAGCAAAGGAATCTAAATCCCTCGCTAATTAGCGACGGTAATATCCCTCGTTAATTCCCCCACTAATTAGCGAGGGATTAAAATTCCCTCGCTAATAAAGACAGCTACGTGGTTAAATTCTGACAACCACGCGTCCAATTTCCCTCGCTAATTAGCGAAGGATTAAAATTTCCTCGCTAATAAAGATAACCACGTGGTTAAATTCTGTCAGCCACGCGTCCAATTTCCCTCGCTAATGCCCAACTGATTGAATTTTTTTTTGATAAACCTGCTTTTATACCTGTTTATTTTATTAATAAATAATAAAATCTAAAATACATAAAACAGTTTAAAATAAAAATTCCGAGAATAAAATTCTTCAAAAACATAAAATTCGAATAAAAAACACTTAATCTGAAATGTTATAACAAAATAGTGAAATGTCAAACTGATACAACAAATGCTAAAAGCTGCCGCCATCAGACTCCTCAGCTTGCTCCTCATCTTGCTCCTCATCTTGCTGCTCATCTTGCTGCATATTCTTAAAATACCTAAACATCAGCTCTTGCCTACGTGTCACCTTCGCAAAGTCTTCCTGCATCTTTTTCATAGCGTCAGTAGAGGTCCTGACCTCCTGTCGAGTATCGTGCAGCTCCTGTCGAGTAGACTACAGCTCCTGCTCCAGCTGCCTAATATGCTCTGTCTCCACAGGAGTAGAAGCTGGTCTACTGCGTCTTCTGCTGCTCCCGGCCACAGACTGGCCCGTACATGGAGCCAAGGGCCTTGTACCATCTGGCGACCCTTAGACCAATCTACCGTCTTCTCCCAATTTTTGTTTACCAGATCTATCATCTCAGGGGTAAGTTGGCCAAGTGATTCAGGGTCCCAACTCCCCTGAGTCAGCTGAGTCATGATCTCATTTATTTGCTCCTGTTTTGAATAACCACAAATTAGCGCTTCATTTTGTCAAAGCAACATTATATAATACAAATCAAGTTGTATATTTACCTGAGTCATCCTGGAGCGCTCATCAACATACTCGCCAGTGCCATTCGTCACATGGGTGGCTCTATGCAGCTCAGGAGCAGTGATAGGGCGTCCTGCCTTCTTACTCTGTAAAATGAAACACATTTTCAAAAATTGCTAACTAATTAACTAATGTAAAAAAACACACAAATTTTAAAAATAATTTACCAATCTAGAAGCTTGCTGAGCCTGGTTGAGGGACCCACCGCAGTGAAGCGAGCCACCATTTTCTGAGTTTCTATTATTCTTGGCTTTTGCAGCATTATTCTTGAAAGTCTCTGTAGCCCAATGGCCCTTGAAGGCAATCCAAATTTCATCACTCATGTAGTCAGGCTTCTTATCTTTACACCGCAACTTATAAAGCAATTATGATATTTGAGCGTCCATCCTTTTAAAAAAAAGTCTCTGCACATTGTCATCATCTTCTATGTCCCATGTCACTTTGGTCTGTATTAAGTAAAATGAAAATATCTATTAGTAATTATATTAAACGTTATTAAACATAAAATTTAAACTAACAATATAAGTAATGACAAAATAATTGACAGTTACCCTAAAGAAGTCCAGCAGATCCTTCCTGTCATAATCATCGACTTTACTCCATTTTTTATGAAACTTTTGAAAATATCTTTTGCGGATGACATGAGTGATGCTTGATGAAGCTGTCTTTGCAGGAAGAAGCCTGCATAATGAAAGATATATCAAACAATCAAATATATATAATTCGTTGCATAATTAACTTTAAAAAAACAACCAATATAATACTTACGCGTTACCACGACTATAAATGACTTTGAGTCTGACACCATTAATAACAACCACCTCCACTCTCTCGTCATCGGTCGATGCATCAAAATCAACATTACCACCACCAATATCATGCTCAATATCATCCTGGGGCTCTGGTGTAGGCATAGATAACCCAGCTGGTCCAGATGATGAGCCTATATGCCCAACTGATGTGCCCATATACCCAGCTGGTGTGCCCATATACCTAGCTGATTGCCCATATGCCCTGCTGCATACGCATTTGGTGGGCCCATATAATGCCCATGTGATGGTAAATGATACCATTCGGGGCCAGATGGAGGCGGAGGTTGTGGGGTAATCGGAGCGGTAGCTGGTGGGCCCACAAACGTATGACCCCTCATATTCCCAATATTAAGTACCACCTCACGATTACGCCTCCTCTTAGGAGGTTCATCGGTCATAGTCTTCTTCCCTTTATGAGGACGTCTCGGTGGGTCAGAACCTCCTCCTGGATCCATATCTATGAAAAAATAGAAACGAAATGTGATACTAACAACATTAATTATATATATTTATAAATAAATTAAAGAAAGTAAATTAACAAAAACAATATTGATATATTAATGATTCTAATAAATTTAAAGACAACATAAGGAGTCAACATAAGTAGACAACATATATAAGAAAACACAAGAACAATAATGACTCTAATAAATTTAAATACAACATAAGATTAATCAAATTATTCATCTTCATTATGTTCATTCTCTTCTTCATATTGTTCATCTTCATTCTGTTCTTCATCTTCATCAACTTCTTCAACTAGGAGTCGATCGTCACATAAGGATTCAATCGGTTCAACTTCAATTACCTCATCTACTCCCGGAATTTCATCCATCTGATAAGGAACCTCATCCTCCACATCAGTGGCTTCAATGCGACCCCGTAGTTTTGTCTTAAATGCAACACACCATCCTCTCTGAGTTGATGGATATAGAACATAATACACCTGCCTCACATTTTTTGCCATGATAAACGGATCATAAAGTTTATACCTTTCATTCATTCGAATGTCCACGGTATTACATTTTGGATTCAATTTCGTTCCTCTAACTGATGGATCAAACCATCTACAAAAAAATAAAACTATTTTCTTTTCATAGTCTAACCGTGGGTATTCAAGTTCATATATGTGTTCGATCACACCGTAGTAGTCATTTTCACCTCCTCCTATTTCACCTTTAACATATACCCCACTATTAATTGTTTTTTCCCCTCACCATGATTGGGTGTCAAATTTGTAACTGTTAACTAGGTACGTGTGCCACTCGGTCACCTCAAGAAAAGGACCATCGGCTAAGTTTCTCAAGTGTCGGATTTGGGGAGTTGGTTCCACTTCATAAACCTAAGTAAACCACACATGGAAAAACTAAGTCATGTCTCATATCTACTTTAAACGCGTGACATTAAAACATTAGTTTTATTTACTTACTCTAGCCTTAAACCAGGATGGAAAACTTTCATGTATACGAATAGAAGATTCTTCAGCGCCTATACCCGCAATTGGTAAGAATGCACTGAAAAAGAATTATTATTACGACTCTTTAGATTGAAAGTTGATCAATATCTGATTTAACTTCATACTGTATAGATTAACAACTGATTTCGAGAATACTTACTCAAGATATGGTTTAACTTCAGTGCAATTGATCAAGATATGAACATGTGCTGATTTATGCTCTTTATCTGATAAGTAGTTGGTTGACTTCTTTCCCGAGGGGCGACCAGGTTTGATAAACACAGATAAGGTGAGCGGGTGTCTTTCTTCATCAATCTCTATTTCGTTTCTATTATTTGTTGACACCATAAAGTTGTTGAAATAATGTGAACAAAAATAAATTGTTTCACGGTGTACATAAGCTGTGCAGATTGATCCTTCAACTCTAGCTTTATTCTTCACTGATCGTTTATAATCACCCATTAATCTACATATGAACAAAAAACACTTCATTAAACTATTCTCTCCACCAAATGTTGAAATAAAATGTTGAAATAGATAATTACCTCTCAAATAGATACACCCACCTATAATGAACTGGTCCACCAAGTCTTGCTTCATCCGCAAGGTGAACCGATAGATGCTCCATGGAAAAAGAAACCGGGAGGAAATATTCTCTCCAACTTACAGATGATGGAAGGAATATTCTGCTCCATCTTAATAAGATCATCCCTTCTCAATGTTGAAGAGCACATATTTTTAAAAAATTGACTCACTTCAATAAGTGGTTCCAAAACACACTTTGGTAATGAATTAAAAGTAATTGGCAGCAAACACTCCATGAATACAAGACAATCATGACTTTTCATCGCATACATCTTCCCGGTGTTCACATCGGCACATCTTGCAAGGTTAGAAGAATAACCACCTGGCATCCTCAATCCTTTCAACAATCGACAAACATATTTTGCTTCATCTGGTGTTAGACAATATTTGGCTTTGGGTTTTAACATCTTCCCATTAGGCATTTCCACCAAATTCAAATCGGATCGATGTTTGCTACAGTAAAGAGCAGAATCCAATCTAGCCTTATTATTGTCTTTGGTTTTATCTTTCACATTCATCACAGTGACAAATATGTTGTCAAAGAAATTCTTCTCGATGTGCATAACATCGAGATTGTGCCTCAACAGATTATCTTTCCAATATGGGAGATTCCAAAATATGATTTTTTTGTCCAATTGTGCACCTGTCCATAACCATCCAGCCAGGTGACTTCCCCTACCTCTGTGACTTGTGGCAAATCCATAACTCTGCTCCATATTTCACCTGATGTCAACAAAGGTGGTGGTCCATCTGTTTCAACTACCCCTTTCTTGAAGGCCTTCTTGTTCTTTCTAAATTTATGATCTTGCGGTAAGAATCTACGATGCGAATCAAACCAAGAACTCTTGCCCCCGTACTTTAGGGTAAACGCCTTTGTGTGTTCCATGCAGTGGGGACATGCCAATTTACCGTGAGTCCCCCAACCAGACAACATACCATAAGCAGGAAAGTCATTAATTGTCCACATCAATGCGGCTCTCATCACAAAATTCTTCTTTCGTGCTGCATCATATGTCAAAACACCACCCCACAATCTCTTAAGATCGTCAATCAGAGGTTCCAAAAAGATATCAATGTTAGCTTTTGGATTGGATGGACCAGGTATCAGACAAGTCAAAAACATATACGGTTTAGTCATGCACATCTCAGGAGGAAGATTGTAAGGGGTAACAATGACTGGCCAACAAGAGTAGGGTGATGCCGATGCTTGGATATATGGAGTAAATCCATTAGAGCACAAGCCAAGCCAAACATTTCGTGGGTCTGAGGCAAAATATGAATGCACTTGATCAAAGTGCTTCCACGCTTCACCGTCAGATGGGTGGCGTAAAATGTCGTCTGAGGTACGCCTATTGTCATAATGCCAAGTCATTTTCTGCGCAATTTCGGTCGATGCAAACATTCTTTGCAACCTTAGAACTATAGGCAAATAGAACATCGACTTTACAGGGATAGGTTAATAATTAAGTTTTGCCCCTTTACAATCATGATACCTTGGGTTTCCACTGAATTTGCATTCAAGTAGCTCACCATCATTTTTACCAACTTCATTGTTGTAAAACAACATGTGCCCTTTCTCACAACAATCAATCTTCTTAAATTTCAATCCCAGCTTCGAAACTAACATCTTTGCTTCATAATAACTTTTTGGCAAATTATCCTTATTAGGTGTCGCTTCCAACATCATTTCAGTCACATAGTCTAAACTCACCTCAGAAATATTACTCATGGACTTGAGAGCTAAAAGTTTCACACACATAGATAATTTTGACTGTGGCGAGCCTTCAAACAACGGTTGTTTGAATCTCTTAACAAATTATAAAATTTTTGTGCTTCTTCATTTGGAAGTTCATCATGATCGTCATATTGAGGCTCATCAAATGGCACATTCACCCCCGAGACCATCACAAATCATGTTTTCCATCGACTCAAATTTCATTACGTGGAACACCAACACCAGAACTGCTTGAAGCCCCTACCTCGAAATTTTGACGTCGTTGTTCTCCATGGTCCACCCAAATCCAATAATTAGGCCTAAACCCCCAATGATACAAGTGCTCCCTGATTTCATCATCGGTCCTAATATGGGGGTGAGGGACATCACCTCACCCTTTTCCATCAACAACACACAGTCATCTAACCTAGGGTTCATTAAAACAACAATTAAACAGTTTTCAATTAACAACTCTAAAATAATACACTTTTCAATAACACATTTCAATTAGCATCTCTAATTAAGTCTTGCTCTAACAACATACACTTTTCAATTTCAACAATTAAACACAATTTAACACAATTAACTCACATTTCACAACAACACTAATCCTAACACTCAATTATAACTCACATTTCACAACAACACTCAATTCTAAAACAACAACAACAAAAACAAATTTATTTTAAAAACTAACTGTTAGATTGATGTCCGGTGACGGTGACACTCCGGTGCAGTGGTTCAGTGACGGTGCGCACTCTGGTGCGGTTCTTAGACTTCAAACACCAACAATGTCAATCCTAAATTATTTCAATTCAAGCAAAAAACATAAATCAAAAAAAATTATTTAAAAAATCAAAATCAAAAATAATATCATAAAAATAAAAATCAAAACCTACAAAAGGGAGAGCTCCGGTCGTGGTGGTGTTGATGACAGTCGTAGGAGAGAGAGGACAGAAATTCGTGGTGGTGGTGGTGGTGTTGGTGGTGCACTTCGTAGCTTAAGAGAGAGTAGAGGAAGAGGAGAAGAAGAGCTCCGGTCGTGGTTGTGTGGTGGTGGGTTAGGGTTCGTAGGTGAGAGAGAGAGAGTAGGGGAAGAGGAGAGGAGGAGAGGAGGTTGTAGGTGATGGTGGTTGTGTGGTTGTGATGGTGGTGGTGGTGGTAGTTGTGTGGCCGTAGGTGAGAGAGAGAGAGAGAGAGAGAGAGAGAGAGAGAGAGAGAGAGAGAGGGAGAGTAAAAGAATAATGAGGGAATATGTTCTGAGAATCTGATTTGGAAAAAAATTAATGTTAGCGACGGATTTAGCGACAGAATGGTCCGTCGCTAAATGCAGCACACATTCCCAAAATTTGAACGGTCAAAATTCGTTTGCGAGGGATCCTATTTCCTTCGCTAACTTTCCCGCCCAAGCCATTAGGGACGGACTGGCTGTCGCTATTGCCTAAATTTCCGTCGCTAATTCTCAAAAATACCACAGACCCTATTCCCTCGCAAATTCCGTTGCTAATTCCAGCTTTTGCGAGGGAACACTAGTCCCTCGCTAATATCTGTCGCTAATAACTCTGTTTTTTTGTAGTGTTGCTCTAAGCTAGCACCGGCAAAAAGAAGAAGATCATCAGCGAAGGCGAGATGAGAGATCTTGGGCCCATGTCTCGAAAGCCTAATGGGCCTCCAAGACCCATCCGCCACAAATTTATCAATTAAGTGGAAAAGTCGTTCAAGGCAAAGCACAAAGAGATGGGGGGATATAGGATCTCCCTTGAGAATGCCTCTGGATGGTTTAAACTCTTCGAGAGCTTCCCCATTCCAAAGGAGCCGAAACCTGGGAGAAGTTATACAATGCCAAATAACCGAGATAATATTCGAAGGGAAACCAACATCAAGTAAAGTGTCCCTAATAAAGTCCCATCTAAGTCTATCATAGGCTTTTTCTAAATCAATCTTAATAGCCATCCAACCCAATTGGCCCTTTTTATGCCTCATAGAATGGAAAATCTCATGGGCCACAAAAATATTATCTTGCCCTTGCCAATTCCCAGCCGAATCCTGGAGGGTGTAGATATGGTTACGCCTACGACGGATGGCCATAACACCATGGAAAAATTTGGTGTTCCAGTCACCTTGCTCCAACCATTTAGACCTGGATTTTTGGAACCAAAAGATTTCCTCGTTCGCAAGTGTTTCCTCATATAATCTCCAAGTATGATGTTGTAAGTTAACAAGATCTAAGGACCACCCCTTGCTAAGTTTGGAGTCAATCTCTTTAAGTTTGTTGCGAAGAGCTCTTTTTTTCCGAAAAATGTCGCCAAAAGTATCCTGGTTCCACTCCTTTAGAACCCCTTGGAGTTCCAAAAGTTTGGAGGTCCAACTCGTGCCGTCTCGTTGCCAATAGTCTAAGATTATGGAAGGGAAATTCTCACGAGTTAGCCACATGGCTTCAAAACGGAAAGGCCGCCTACGCTTATTGACCCGGATAGGTTGATAGAAATTGAGAAGGAGGGGTCTATGATTGGATTTAAAGAAGGGGAGGTGATGAGTCGTAACCTCTTCAAACTGGAGACGCCAATCCAGGTTAACCAAAACCCGGTCCAAACGTTTCCAAGTAGAATCCCAAAACCAAGTAAATCTATCTCCAACAAAACTTGCATCAATAAGAGACCCAACCTCCATTATGTCACCTAGACCTTGATCATGATGGATTGGCCCGGATAAGGGAGGACCGCTACGATCAATGTCAAGGAGGGTAGAGTTGAAGTCCCCCAAAATTGCCCAAGGGAGGGTAGTCTCGAGAGTAAGTTCATGAAGATCTTCCCACAAGCGATGGCGAGGAGAGAAGTGAGGACTCCCATACACCGATGTGAGAATCCAAGGATTCCCATTCCGGTTCTTCACCTCCATATGAACAAAATGGTTGGAATTTTTTAGAACACAAATAGTCGACTCTGAAGCGTCCCAAAGGCACCATATTCCCCCTGATTTCCCCGAAGCCTCAATAATGTACCAGCCATCAAAATTAAGTCTATTGATAACACGGTTAGCCTTAGAACCACTCAAGTGAGTTTCAACTAAAATAAGAAAGGAGAACAAATAATCAACACGCATATCGCGAATCAAGTTAGAGAAACCCTTAGCTGTAGTGCCCCTGCAGTTCCAGCAACAAATGTTCATGAAGATGGGTTAGGTGGGTGAGGCACTGACTCCTCCAAAAGGTCCTCAAGCAAATGCTGTGGCTGATCACGACAACCCTCCAAGTTGCACTTGTTTTGCCCGCAAACATGGTTAGGTGCCCCTGTGGCAATATCACCCTTATGCAATTTTTTTAATTTAGTCACAAATTCAACACACTCTTCTTCGATATGTGAAGGACCAAAAGCGTTGGTAGCTGAAAATCTAGCTAGAGCTTCAGCCCCTTTTTCTTTCTCGATGATCTTCATATGTTCCAACATTTGGCGCTCCGCTCCCGAAATGTCCTTACGTTTACCCAATTTGGGTGAAGGATTAAGGGAAGAAGGGCTCCCCGCAGACAATTTACCCTTATCAAGGGGTGGTGTTTAGTAGAAAGAGATACACCATCCTGAGCCTTGGCTTGTTAAGAAGACTTGGGCTTACCACCAACAAGTTAAACGGGTTCCTTGCGTCCCACAGGCTTCGAATTGGGCCTCAATTATTTATTCTTTTCGGCAGCCGGATCTCTTACCCTCGGAGTGGTCACGGGATGCCTCGTCGTCTTACCAGACCTCACCCCCACCGCTTGAGGATTGATAAGCCGCAAATGCACGGTTCTATCGCGTAATAAAAAGTATCGATCCCATGGAGACTTGTGTGATTACCAATTTCAGTTTCGGTGGTGATTAGCTAAAATGAATGATTTCAGTAGAACGAATTTTTGTTGGTTTTAAATTCAGAATTATAAAAGCGTCCTAGGATTGTGGTTTTATCTCAATGATATACGAATTCACAATCCCGCATTCATTCTCTATTTTATGTAAGGTTCGTATTTTAAGAACAAGGCATTCAATGGTACTCAAGTTTCTTCTCGGAATACAAGAGTGTGTCTTGAACCAATAATCAAACTTATTCTCATGGTTGATTATTATTGCCAAAACCCCTTAAGTACAAGCTTTTTTAGTCCCAAGAGTCCCAAAACTATTCTCATGTTTTGTTTCCATTGTTTAATCCCATAGGTCCAATATCAAACTTCACCTCTCGGTTCTTCATTTGATATTTGGAATAAAACTTTATAATTGATGGGATTAAATTAAAATATAAACTTTAACGAAGTAGAGTTTAGTGTTGGGATTGTTTGGGGTCTATCATTGGATTAGTCCCACAATCCCAAGACTAAAATGAGTCTACTCACTCATGATCATTGTAGACAAGGACTTAGAAGGAGTAGAAGAAGAAGACATAAAGATAAATGACAAGAAATGTAAATGACAGAATTATAAAATTGCGAGAATGTAAATGACGAAATGTAAATGACTGAATGTAAATGAAAGTGATAAATTGCAGAAAGTAAAGTTGCTGGAAAGTAAGAACAGGAAAGTAAAAGTGCAAGAAAACAAAGAGCAGAAAAAAAAGTGCAAGAAAATAAAATGCAAGAACTTTAAGAAAATAAGAACTTTGATTCACTTTGAGAGCAATTTTGCAATGACAAAGAATGATCTTAGCACTAAGAAATCTGTGCTATTTATAAGCTAAGCTAGGGAACAAATGAGTTAAAGAACATTACAAGCAATGAAAACCAATTACAATTAGAGTTAAAGCCAATTACAAGCCATAAAAGAGCAAAATGTAACTGTTTTGGCATCCAAAGCAAGCGCACGGGTCGTGCTATTTTGCGCACGGATCGTGCTATTTTGTGCATGGGTCGTGCATGCTACTAGACTATAAAGATAGAATTTTTCATTAGCTTTCCAACGCATCAAAGAACGCCTCAATCGGATTCCTGGATTGTGAGATATGACCAAAATGGTGTAAACGTGTATAAAACTGTTGAATTCGCGCTTGGACGTATGAGTATGCTCTTGGGGCGCATCGACAAGGTCTGACTCTTGGCTTAATTTTTGACCTTCCTTGCTTCCTTTTGACCCTTATTGTTTCCTTTGCCCTTGGGACTTTGACATCTTGCTTTTGAAGCTCATATTTTTCTCTTTTCTCAATACTTAGCCTGAAATTAAAATAAAACGAAAAGGTAGTAAAATAGCTCTAGAATAGAACTAAAATACCGAATAACTTAATAAAAATAAGTACTAAAAAGACACATAAAATGGACTTATCAAACTCCCCCACGCTTGAATCTTTGCTTGTCCTCAAGCAAAACTATGAAACCCATTAGACCAATATTGGAAAAATTCTAAATTCATACAAAAACCTTAAGTGAACCAGGGGTAAATTTCAGCATTTCTTCTTTGGTTCGAGACTTACTACTTGGGCTTTTTGTGAATTAAAAGACAAGTTTGAGGTATTAGCACATTAGAAAGGATATCAATGTCAGCATAGAACTAGTTCCCTAGCATTCTTAAGCTTGGGTCTTCCATTCACTAGACCGGGTTTCAAAGGAGGGTCTTTATACGCTGGGCATTCATGCATTTTTTTTTTCTTTTTCTTTGATTTCACATGCAGGCCAGCCACTTTTAATTTTTAAATTTTTTAATATGAACTAAAGTGGTCAGTCGTTTTTGCTTGATGTACTAATTTGCATTTTTTTCTTTTCTTTTTCTTTTTTTTCTTGATATCCCAACTCAGACATTTTTCTCTAGTAACCTCGCATCCGGTGAATGTCACCAAGAAAACTAGATTACTAGTTTCTTTTTGATCTGTGCATTTTGATGCATATTCTTCTATGTTTGTACTTAAGCATTTCTATGTTTTGCTTTGTTTACCTTTATGTTTTATAATGTTTTTCTAATTTAGTTTATTTTTGGTTTAATTTGATTCCCGTAATATATTTTCAGCTTTAGCAGCTTTCACGAAAAAATTCATAACTAGAGCTACGAGTATCGGATCGACGCTTTCTAATATGCGTTGAAAAGCTAAGAGAAAGAGCTACAACTTTCATGTTGAATCCAGAAGGTGATTCGGACTGTAGCAGGCTTGAATAATTCGTTGAAGTTGCAGCATTAGATATTTTTAAGTTTTGGTCAACTTTGGGCCGGGCTTTTTATGTTTTTGACCCTGTTGGGTTATGACCCGAATTCCTTGTTTTCCATTATACCTAGGCAGCCGTTTACTGTTCATGGAGTTCACTATTCACGAAATTTTTTGGAAGTTCTTTGGTACGAATTCTCATGGAGAACTAACCGATCCAGACAATTTGCTGTATTCAGGTTCCGACACCTTGAGATTTTAGTAATTATAATCCAGGTTTTCTATTCCTTTCAATATCAATCTATGTCTCTTGTTTGCTTAATTCGATTTACATAGGTTATATTGGTTTAATTCGATTGATTGTATGATCCTAACTATAGACACGTTATCGTTTGCTTAATTCGTTATCGTGTTCGTTTAATTCATGTTTGCTTAATTCATGAAACTTAATCCCGTTTGCTTAATTCGGATAATAGGAACATACAACTTATACTATCAATTGCGCTTGTCAGTTGATATTATAGTAGAATAGGAATAGGTAATTTGCGGTTGGAATTACGACAATCGATGATAGGCAGGAACCGAATCAGTAAATTGATTCTTAAACTTATTTGATAATCACTTATTTACTCTATTTGTTAAATCGAACCTTAAACCAAACACCCCCTAATTCAATTTCAGTTGGTTAATTATTATACAAGAATCCTTGAGAACGATATTCGAGTTGTCGTTACCGTATACTACATTTTTAAAATCACTCGTTTTGATCCGTGCGCGACAGCGGATCACTTTTCAATCCTCCTAATAGTACTAATACCAAAAACCAGTCTCAAGTGTGTGTGTGTGTGTGTGTGTGTGTGTGTGTGTGTGTGTGTGTGTGTGGTGTGTGTGTGTGTGTGTGTGTGTGAAAACCCAAGAAGCAACAACAAACAAATAGTTATATTATTTTTACGAGTCAGTCCACCTAGATGAATGCTATGATGCTCAAATATTTATTTAAAAGAGGTCTTTTAAACAAAACATGCTTTGAGGAAATTCACAAAGACTTGTAACAATGGGAGATGATATTTATTCAAACAAACTAGACTTAATAGAAACAAGAAAAACAGTAAAAATGGAAAGATACCCCCATGCTTGGACTAGACATTGTCCTCAATGTATTTTTAAATATAAACACTTGAAAGGGGTAAGAAAGCTCACATTGATTGGCATTTTGTAGCTTTTCTTCTTATTCCAGAAAAACAAAACATAGGTAAACCAGTGGGTTGCCTCCCACGCAGCGCTCGTTTATGGTCATTAGCTTGACCTTTGCCCTTTATAGACTTATTCCTGGGTCCCATTGCTTGAAGCATAAAGACCAAGTGACACATGAAGAATGAAAACATATTCCTGGATCCCATGGCTTGTAAAATGGAAGTTGTGTAAGCAATAAGATCTTATTTTCAATTCTTCCTAGATCAAATGTTATTTTCACAAAGGAAGGTGAAAAATAAGATAAAGGGCACCACATTGTAACATCCACACATGCATTTAAATTAATATACTTATTCAAGAGAGAAATTCCAATTTCCTTTGTACTCTCCATTCCATGGTATATCTCTTGTGAATCATCTTCCACTACCACTTTACCATTATTTTGATCTACCTCAACAACAATATTTTTCTCAATTTTTGCTTCATGTATTTTTTTTGAATAACCCTTGTAAGAAAGGTGGTGGCAATAATGACTCATAAGATTCTCATTCCTCCTTGGAGAAAACAAATACATTTTTGTATATCCCTTTTAAGCAACGTGGTGGTGGTTGCAAATATTCCTCAAAGTATTCCCATTCCTCCCTAGAGAATGTAAATACATGTTTATTCATATTAACAAGAAAAAAAAACATTTAGTCTAACCGATACCGTAAAATCAATCAATATCACAATAGTCCCCGACAATGGCGCCAAAAACTTGATAAGCCGCAAGTGCACGGTTCTATCGCGTAATAAAAAGTATCGATCCCGTAGAGACTTATGTGATTACCAATTTCAGTTTCGGTGGTGATTAGCTAAAAAGAATGATTTTAGCAGAAGGAATTTTTGTTGGTTTTAAATTCAGAATTATAAAAGCGTCCTAGGATTGTGGTTTTATCTCAATGATATACGAATTCACAATCCCGCATCCATTCTCTATTTTATGTAAGATTCATATTTTAACAACAAGGCATTCTATGGTAACTCAAGTTTCCTCTCAAAATACAAGAGTGTGTCTTGAACCAATAATCAAACCTATTCTCATGGTTGATTATTGCCAAAACCCCTTAAGTACAAGCCTTTTTAGTCCCAAGAGTCCCAAAACTATTCTCATGTTTTGTTTCCCTTGTTTAATCCCATAGGTCCAATATCAAACATCACCTCTCGATTCTTCATTTGATATTTGGAATAAAACTTTATAATTGATGGGATTAAATTAAAATATAAACTTTTAACAAAATAGAGTTTAGACTTGGGATTGTTTGAGGTCTATCATTGGATTAGTCCCACAATCCCAAGACTAAAAGGAGCCTACTCACTCATGATCATTGTAGACAAGGACTTAGAAGGAGTAGAAGAAGAAGACATAAAGATAAATGACAAGAAATGTAAATGACAGAATTATAAAATTGCGAGAATGTAAATGACGAAATGTAAATGACTTAATGTAAATGAAAGTGATAAATTGCAGAAAGTAAAGTTGCTGGAAAGTAAGAAAAGGAAAGTAAAAGTGCAAGAAAACAAAGAGCAGAAAAAAAAGTGCAAGAAAATAAAATGCAAGAACTTTAAGAAAATAAGAACTTTGATTCACTTTGAGAGTAATTTTGCAATGACAAAGAATGATCTTAGCACTAAGAAATCTGTGCTATTTATAAGCTAAGCTAGGGAACAAATGAGTTAAAGAACATTACAAGCAATGAAAACCAATTACAATTAGAGTTAAAGCCAATTACAAGCCATAAAAGAGCAAAATGTAACTGTTTTGGCATCCAAAGCAAGCGCACGGGTCGTGCTATTTTGCCCACGGATCGTGCTATTTTGTGCATGGGTCGTGCATGCTACTGGACTATAAAGATAGAATTTTTCATTAGCTTTCCAACGCATCAAAGAACGCCTCAATCGGATTCCTGGATTGTGAGATATGACCAAAATGGTGTAAACGTGTATAAAACTGTTGAATTCACGCTTGGACGTATGAGTATGCTCTTGGGGCGCATCGACAAGGTCTGACTCTTGGCTTAATTTTTGACCTTCCTTGCTTCCTTTTGACCCTTATTGTTTCCTTTGCCCTTGGGACTTTGACATCTTGCTTTTGAAGCTCATATTTTTCTCTTTTCTCAATACTTAGCCTGAAATTAAAATAAAACGAAAAGGTAGTAAAATAGCTCTAGAATAGAACTAAAATACCGAATAACTTAATAAAAATAAGTACTAAAAAGACACATAAAATGGACTTATCAAACTCCCCCACGCTTGAATCTTTGCTTGTCCTCAAGCAAAACTATGAAACCCATTAGACCAATATTGGAAAAATTCTAAATTCATACAAAAACCTTAAGTGAACCAGGGGTAAATTTCAGCATTTCTTCTTTGGTTCGAGACTTACTACTTGGGCTTTTTGTGAATTAAAAGACAAGTTTGAGGTATCAGCACATTAGAAAGGATATCAATGTCAGCATAGAACCAGTTCCCTAGCATTCTTAAGCTTGGGTCTTCCATTCACTAGACCGGGTTTCAAAGGAGGGTCTTTATACGCTGGGCATTCATGCATTTTTTTTTCTTTTTCTTTGATTTCACATGCAGGCCAGCCACTTTTAATTTTTAAAATTTTTAATATGAACTAAATTGGTCAGTCATTTTTGCTTGATGTACTAATTTGCATTTTTTTCTTTTCTTTTTCTTTTTTTTTTCTTGATATCCCAACTTAGACATTTTTCTCTAGTAACCTCGCATCCGGTGAATGTCACCAAGAAAACTAGATTACTAGTTTCTTTTCAATCCTCCTAATAGTACTAATACCAAAAACCAGTCTCAAGTGTGTGTGTGTGTGTGTGTGTGTGTGTGTGTGTGTGTGTGTGTGTGTGTGTGTGTGTGTGAAAACCCAAGAAGCAACAACAAACAAATAGTTATATTATTTTTACGAGTCAGTCCACCTAGATGAATGCTATGATGCTCAAATATTTATTTAAAAGAGGTATTTTAAACAAAACATGCTTTGAGGAAATTCACAAAGACTTGTAACAAGGGGAGATGATATTTATTCAAACAAACTAGACTTAATAGAAACAAGAAAAACAGGAAAAATGGAAAGATACCCCCATGCTTGGACTAGACATTGTCCTCAATGTATTTTTAAATATAAACACTTGAAAGGGGTAAGAAAGCTCACATTGATTGGCATTTTGTAGCTTTTCTTCTTATTCCAGAAAAACAAAACATAGGTAAACCAGTGGGTTGCCTCCCACGCAGCGCTCGTTTATGGTCATTAGCTTGACCTTTGCCCTTTATAGACTTATTCATGGGTCCCATTGCTTGAAGCATAAAGACAAAGTGACACATGAAGAATGAAAACATATTCCTGGATCCCATGGTATTAGTTAAAGAACATTACAAGCGATGAAAGCCAATTACAATCAGAGTTAAAGCCAATTACAAGCCATAAAAGAGCAAAATGTAACTGTTTTGGCTTCCAAAGCAAGCGCACGGCTCGTGCTATTTTTTGCATGGGTCGTGCATGATAATGGACTATAAAGATAGAATTTTTCATTAGCTTTCCAACGTGTCAAAGAACGCCTCAATCGGATTCCTGGATTGTGAGATATGACCAAAATGGTGTAAACGTGTATAAAACTGTTGAATCTGCGCTTGGACGTATGAGTATGCTCTTGGGGCGCATCGACAAGGTCTGACTCTTGGCTTAATTCTTGACCTTCCTTTCTTCCTTTTGACCCTTATTGTTTCCTTTGGCCTTGGGACTTTGACATCTTTCTTTTGAAGCTCATATTTTTCTTTTCTCTCAATACTTAGCCTGAAATTAAAATATAACGAAAAAGTAGTAAAATAGCTCTAGAATATTACTAAAATACCGAATAACTTAATAAAAATAAGTACTAAAAAGACACATAAAATGGACTTATCAAGGACCAAGCTCGTCGATAGGAGCATGGCCGTCGTCATTGCTTGCCGGTAGGACTTGAAGACCAGAGCGCACCTGATCATTATAACGATAGCTGGTCTGCTTCTCATCTCCAGCAACATCCGGATTCGGATTTGGAGAAATCCAATGGCCCAAATTGGAGTGAATACTGCCTTGTTGAGGAGACAGTTTCCTTTTGCTACGCGATGAAACGAGATTCCACGGGCCAAGATCCAGCTCCTGGTTTCTGGGAGACGACTCCACCACAGCTATTGCGTTATCAATTGTAACCTCAGGAATACCCGTAACCCCCGATTCGCAAATCATCCCTTGAGCACCCTTGGTTTCTGCGTCCGGCTTCGTGACCCCATTCTTGTGAGTTTGTTGCATGTTGGGAGACGGCGTTGCAGGCAGAGGACCTTTACAGAGATCGTTGCACTGATCTTGTTTATGGCCATAGCAACCACAACGGAAACAAATCGAGTGGAGACCTTCGTACTCCAACGAAATTTTAACACCACGAATTATGACATGGGACGATAACTGCTTATCTAAGTTTAATTCCACGCAAATCCGCACAAACTTGCCCCGATCATGGATCGACGTTAATTTGTCAATTTTCAACATGGTTCCCAAACTCAAGCCAATACGTGTTAAAAACGCATCATTACACAATTCCAATGGGAGACCCGGGATTCTTACCCAAACAGTTATCTGGCGAGTGATACTAGTGGCGAAGGAGAAAATAGGGCGCCATCGCTGGACGATAAGATAATGATCCGCTATTTTCCATGGACCCTCGAAAAGAGCATGCCAATAATCCTTTGAAGACGTAAATCTTACCAAATAAAAATCTTCAATCATATCAGTGATCTTTATCAGACCTTTATCTTTCCATAAGATCCGTAGGCGAGAATATAAGAGCCAGAAATTGACTTTCTTAACAAGAACCTTCACTATTAGTGAATTTTTCCACGGTTGCGACCATTGTGAAATTTCCTCATCCGATAACGGGATTGTTGGCATAGGGTCGAATGGTTTGGCCTCCTTTACCGCTTTCCACTCTTTATCTTTGTACCACTGGTTCTTCGAAAAATCAGCTTCATTGACATCTCCCCAACTCGAACCTCCATCGCTATCTTCACCAAAGATAGCCGTAAGGGCATCACTATAAGAGGTCAGAGAGAGTGGCTTGGGTTGATCTTCCATAGTCGCGTCTTTTAGAACATTATCTTCGCGAAGTTTAGATTTCTTGGAACTCCGTAGGAGGAGGTCCTCCTCTTGGGAAGAAGGCATGGCGGCGTTCCTTTTAGGAGGAGGAGGCATTGGAATATCCACGATGGTGGATGGAGGGATATCCATAGACATGCTCAAGAAGAAGGAAGGGATTCTTGAAACGGATTGATAGAACTTGTTAAGAAATAAAAAAGTCCAGGTCCGGCCCAATAATGCACAAAAACGTGAGTGGGGAGTATAAAAAAATTGGGTTTTGATTTTTCTACCCCGCCTCTAGCCCACATATCCCCACTTTTTCATTTATTCTTATTTTGTCCTCAATTAAATAATAAAAATTTAATTCAGAAAGTAATTATTTTTTTATTTTTCCGGATTTATCTATTAAAAGATAAATCTGAAACTGTTTTCTAAAAAAGTTCCGAATTTATCTTTTAAGACATAAATCTGGAACCTATTTTTTTACCTTCCAGAATTATGTTTTAAAACAAAAATTCGGAACCTATTTTTTTACGTTCTGTAATTATGTTTTAAGACATAAATTCAGAAGTACATTTTTCTAATTCCGGAATTATGTCCCATACATAAATCCGGAAGTACATTTTTCTCATTCCGGATTTATGTCCAAGACATAATTCCGAAAGGTATTCTTATTTTAAATAACTTTAATTAATTATTAAAAATTAAATTAAATATAATAATACTAGATTTTGATCAACGACCAAGATCCCATCGACACTTTTGACGACCTCAATGTTACTGACATTTTTTATCAACGACCTACATTCAGTCAAAGTACTTTATTAATGTACGCATTGATAAGGGTGTTTGAACGGATAGAATTTCAACGGTCTAAATTTTTTATCCACAATACTGATCAACGACACACGCTCAACAAAAATCGCTATAAATACACACTCACACTCATTTCTTTCACCCCCAACACTTCTCTGCTTTAGTAAACCATTGCTTATTTGGTTTTCTAAACCCTCAAAAACCCTTGAACCTAGTACTCAAGGGATAACACACTGACTGTTGTTCATCATCATGGAAAAATCACCAAAAAAGAAAATGGTGTCTGATTTGAGTGTCCAGATCCTGTTTTATGCAGGCTCAAGCACGACATCACCTTATCGCGTTTAAAAGTTAAAGTAGAGGATAAGGTTCAACAGGGTGCATGTCACCGAGAGGTTAGTAATATTATTTATCGCAAACTCAGTCGTGGAGATGATGGTCGTGTTTACTGGTCCTCAATGAATGTTAAGAGCGACAACAACGTACGAGAAATGTTGAACATCCATGTCGGGTATAAAAATCTTGGTCCTTTGGAGCTGTACACAGAGACCAAATGGAGTGTCAATGAGATTCTCTTTCTTTTGTGTCAAGGACCGTCACAGTAGAAAAAGAAGCAGTTGCTCTATCCTTTTCTATTTCCTTATTTTTTTTGTTATGTATTTTTTTATGTTTGTCTGTGTTGTTGTTTCAATGTATCCGTCGTTGTATCAATTAAAATATAACTTTAAATAAATAGACATTTTTGGCTAGTTCTACTACACAATTTAAAAAAATAACCACAAAAATATATAACTACGATCCACCATACAATATAAAAAAACAGAGTTCAAAAAAAATAATAGATAAAATACATCAACGGTCCCCTCCCTCCTATACAGACAAAGTGCTCCAAAGAAGCCTATAGGCAGGACTGTTAGACTCAATACCTCTAGATCCTATGGTTGACGCGATCGCTTGTATTTGGAAGATACCCATATATCCAACACTGAAATAAAAAAAATGAATTAATAAGTATAATTATATTAAAAAAAGTAAATTAAAATAGTAAGATAGTAAGAATTATACATGCAGCAACGACGCGTAACCCCCACACTGGCAGGTGTTCCAGATAGATCCTTCATTAAGCTGCTGATATAAAAATGCCAATGCAGCTGGACCCACGCCCACTGGCCTAGATCATCATACTTCTGAAACAACAAGAGCCACTTCGCCTCCACATATGTAGCGCTCTTGCAGGTGAAAATGGTGTAGCCCACCAAAAGTAGTATATACGTCCTTGCGGCATAAACCCAATTACCCACTCCAATATGTGTTGTGTAGACCTTCTCTAATCACCTAAATCTGAAATATGGTCCCCATGGTGGCTGTCATCTCCACTACAAGATTTGTATGACGTATACCCAACAATTCCCGCCCCCTGCAATGGCCGTGTCAGTGTCTATGGGACATGGTGGGGTGTAGAATGAGCCAGTGAGCGACAGATGAAGTAAGTTGGACACGTCGTCCAACATGACCGTCATTTCACCAAAGGGCATGTGAAATGAGTTGGTCTCAGAATGAAACCTCTCCACTAGTGTTGAAATGAGCTCGTGGTTGACGGTCTTGAGAGATATATACTGTAGGTTGTGTAGACTAGACTTAAGTATCCAATCAAGTACCATCGGATGATGCTCATTAGGTCGCAGAGCTTGTAATTTTCTGCCATGTGCAGGAATCTTCAATTTCCCACGATCCTGTATATAGACACAAAAATATATTAATAAAATACATATTATTAAAAAATATAATATTAAACGGCACTGCAAAAAATAAAATTATTTTTTAAAACTGTTACCTGTCATATACGAATCTTTGATGCTTCGTGAACATCAAAACTAGTCAACAATGAGCGGTCGATAGGTCCCGCATCTACAAACTGAGCCTAATCAGCCTGTTGCTGCTTAGCCTCAGCATCAGCCTCCACCATATAGTGGTAGGGATCAGGAGCCTCATAATACTTTGCATGATCATGATCCAGCTCTGCTTCCTGATTCAGACGGAGAGCGTCCAATCGACTCTGCTCACGCCTCCGCATGTGAGAAGTGTGATCGACCTCTTTCACCGAAGTGGGTCCACGACCAGCTGACCGTGACGACTCCCCCGATATCTGCGTGGAATTCTGCTGCCCCGACTCCAGTGTGTACCACTGCACTAAAATCACAAAAAATTAATTAAAAAAATTAACATAAAATTTCAAAAATGAAAAATAAAAAAATACTTATGGATTTACCTCTAGAAGATAATCCGGAGACTCAATTTCCGGATTTACCTTCTAGACGTAAATCTGGAAATAACTTTTAGAACATTTTTCGGAATTATCTCCAAGAAGATCAATCCGGAAGTGATTTTGTGTTTCGGATTTACCTTCTAGAGATAATTCAAGAACGTATTCATTCCAGATTTATCTCAAGAGGATAAATAACACAATGACTTCCGGAATTATCTTTTGGGGGATAATTCCGGAAAGGAAATTTTTTTCTTACTTTTGTGCTTTTGGAAATATGTGAGTAGAGATGACTTTTTGGCTTTTTTTAAGGGTTGAGGGGTAAAATGGAAACTTTAGGATTTCGTGGGGGTACTGGGCTAGTGAGGAGTGGGAGGGGGGGGGGGGGTAGGCAAATCAAAACCCAAAAAAAATTGTTAGAGCCTTTTCTGCTTTAAGTAAAAGATTGGATATTTTTGTAAGCATATATGTTTAGGCTTAAATATATTTTTAGTCACTATAAACATGATGTTTTTGTAAGTATATGTGTTTAGGCTTTGCCACATCATTGTTTTCACTTTCTTTTATTTTAAATTGCTAACTTAGATAAATATATAATCATCTTTCATAGTAAATTAGGGTTTTTGTATCTCAATCTTCATCTCTTCTTCTTAACTGCTTCATCTCTTCTTAATCCTTTGAACATGGTAAAAAATTTTAAAAAATGAATGGACCAATTTCACTTCCTTTTCAACTTTTCATCTCAAACTTTCGGCAAGTGTACCGAATTGTTGCAAGTAATATTAAAACGGTAAGAACCACTAATGGTATCCACATGGATTGTGAGTTATCATCCATTAAGCAAGTTAAGTAATTCCTAGTTGTAAAATAATCAAACTAGTGACTGATTGATAATAACCAGAAATAGATTATAAGTGAACAAAATTTAGGAATAAAAGTGGCTAGGAATCGAATCATCTCCTCTACACTATCATGCACTATACCATTGATCAATTTCAATACAATTACACAATAAAAAGATTCAATTCAATTATTAAAGATTTAGGGCAATCTCTTGCCTCAAAACCCCTTTTATCTAATGGCAAACTCTAATTCCTTAAGTGTATCACCACTAAACAAAGCATTACACATAGAGAATTAACAGAAACCATGATATCCCAAGTAGGTAGCTCAGTTGGCGAGCTAAGGGATATCGAAGGAGTGCACCAAATGAGTGCAAGAAGGAGGTCCTGGGTTCAACTCCCAGAAACTAACGTTCCCCACCCCCATTAACATTGCTTATCAAAAAAAACAGAAACCATGATAACAATGTCATATTCCTATGATCAACACATTCAGGACCTTAAACCTCATTATGAAAATGCATAGAGGAGATTTGTAGAAGCTTGAATATCTTTATGGAGTTTTCTTGTCATGTATGTGATTATGTATTTTGTATAAAAAATTAATATTTTTATTGTATGAAATATTATAGTTAACCAAAAGGGTTGGTCCGAGCGGTAACTGGGTTCGGATCCCACTCCAAGGTCTCGAGTTCAAATCTTGGGTGTGGCAAAAATTCTGTTGGAAGGGAAGAACCGCACGAGCCGACAAAACTGAGTACTCGTGGCCAACCAATTACTCATGTGTACTATAGCTATCCGTAGATATGACAATTGTGCAGGTTAGGTATGGCACTCGTGTGCACTATAGCTATCCGTAGATATGACAATGGTGCGGGTTAGGTGTGGCCTTTGCCTCTGACATCTTTGCCATCGATTCCCAACAAAAACTGGAACCCACCCTCAAACTTTGTCATAGTTAGAAATTAGCTACTAATCCTTGCTCCCGACAGTGATCCGCTGCCCGATCCTACTCATACTTATAAAGTAATAAATATAAAGTTATATTTATAGCACTCAATACAATAAGGCTTAAATATGTTTTTAGCCCCAGCAAATAGGGGGTAATTTGGTTTTAGTCCCTCCAATTTTATTTTTTTTTAAAAAACCCTTGCAAAATTCACTTTTTTGGCGTTAGTCATTCTGTTAGATGGACGTTACAAAAAATGTCCACGTGACATTTTTTATTCTTTTCTAATTTTTTTTAATGCTGTCTGAGCTGCCATGTCATTATTTTTATTTTAATTAATTTAAATTATCCATCTTCCCTTCATTGTAAAACTCAATCCGAACCCACCCCCTCTCCCCTTCTTCTTCATCAACCATCTCCAAATCTCCATCTGCTTCTTCATCAACCTTCTCCAAATCTCCATCTTCTTCTTCAACCCACAGAACACCACCATCACTATCTTCAATCAACAAGGCTTGAAATCATTTCCCCCATCCTCTTCTCCTCTCTTAATCCCAAAACCCACAGATCTCGCTGAAAACTTAAAAACCTGTTCTCCATAGATCGAAAAACATGTTCCAGAAATTGAAAACCTTGTGTTTTTTTTCCAGCGTAAAACCGGTTCTTCCGAAATCAAAACCCAAAACACATATAAAAATAAAAAAGGAAAAAGAAATCAAAACCCAGAAATCGAAACCCTTTGGATCTGGATCGGAAGTTCGAAAACCTTGTTATTGTTTTTGGATCTGGATCGTTTACTGAAGTTGAATAAGATTTCTGGATTTTTGTTTACCAGGGAAGAACGACATTTCACAAAAGCTAAGTTTTTGCTAAAAAAACGCAAGGTTTTGCACCACCTACGATTTCTCAGCTTCTCCCTCCAAGGCTTTCGATTTCTGCTTTTTTTAGGGAAATGCCGAATCCATGAATAATGTTTGCAATTGTTGTTATTGTTGGAAGAAGAACACGGTGGTGAGATTTGTGGTGTCTTGAGGTACAATAAAATGTCTTGAGAGCATAACTTGATGATAAAACATATTTAAGCCGTACAATAAAATGTCTTGAGAGCATAACTTGATGATAAAACACACTTAAGTGCTATATTGAGGTTGGGAGTAAGTTCAACAGAATACCCCACTCTCTATCCCTCACCCCGACCGTTTGTATTAAAGGCAAAATAACTAATACAATAAAATAATAACTATTGTATACGAGGAAAATAATATCAAAATTACATTTTCTATTAAGAAAAAAGTGAAACATAAATACAGAAAATAATATATTAAATAAAAAAAATGAATATACATATGCTAAAATATAATTTTGGACCTTTACCTTTCACTTTTTTCGTTTACGTTCTTTATCTTTTAAAATATTCGTTTACGTTATTTATCTTTTCAAAATGGTTTAAAATGGTCCTTTCGTTAAGTGACAGTTAGATAGCGCTTACGTGGATAGTGACATGGATAAATTGGTCACATAAGCAGCTAACTGTTATTAGGCCATTGTATGTTGTTTCGTTTTCGTCCTTTATCTTTTTTAAAAATGTTTGTTTACGTCTTTTTATCTTTTTTTAAAATATTCGTTTACGTCAATTATCTTTTCACAATTAATTAAAATGGTACTTTTAGTAAGTGACTGTTAGTTATGTTTCCTGATTTTTTTCCCGTTTTTGTCTTTTATCTTTTCTAAAATGTTCATTTACGTCCTTTATAAAAAGAAAAAAGGAAAAAGAAATCAAAAGCCAGAAATCGAAACCCTTTGGATCTGGATCGGAAGTTCGAAAACCTTATTGTTATTGTTTCTGGATCTGGATCGTTTACTGAAGTTGAATAAGATTTCTGGATTTTCGTTTACCAGGGAAGAACAAGATTTCACAGAAGCTAAATTTTTGCTAAAAAAACGCAAGGTTTTGCACCACCTACGATATACAGCTTCTCCCTCCAAGGCCTTCGATTTCTGCTTTTTTTAGGGAAATGCCGAATCCATGAATAATGTTTGCAATTGTTGTTATTGTTGGAAGAAGAACATGGTGGTGAGATTTGTAGTGTATGGTGGTGAAGGGATGAAGAGATGTAGAAGAGAGAAAGGAATGAAAACTCAACATTAAGGGAGAGGTTTCGCGGTGGTTCACGGCGACACAGAGATAGAGCAGAGGAGACGCCGGTGAGTGGTTGACCGCGGCGGTTCTGGCGGCGAAGGTGGTGGTGGTGCTGCGAATGACTTCCTTCTTGTTCTTCTCTACTATTTTTTTTTTAATTTCACATATCCATATTTTGTTCTGATGGTTCTGTGAAGGTGGTGGTTGTTTTGGTCAACACAGGTTCTGCATATTTCGTTTGTGGGAGCGTGGTGATGGGTGGTTGTGGGATTGATTTAAGAGGAGATGATACTGAGATCTGGAAAGAGAGAACTAAAGAGAGAACTGTGGGGTACTTTGGGAATTCACCATATTATCCATGTCACCATATTTAAAATTAAAAGAAAATTAAAAATAATGATTTGGCAAAGCCAACTGGCAGTTCCGTTAGACACCTCAGCAAACCACTAACGGAGACTTGACAGAAGGACTAATATCAAACAAAAAATATTTGCAAGGAGTTTTTAAAAAATAAAATTTGGAGGGACTAAAACCAAATGACCCCCTATTTGCTGGGGCTAAAAACATATTTAAGCCGTACATTAAAATGTCTTGAGAGCATAGCTTGGTGATAAAACACACTTAAATGCTATATTGACGTTGGGAGTAAGTTCAACACAATACGCTCAACTACCCCACTCTCTATCCCTCACCCCGACCGTTTGTATTAAAGGAAAAATAACTAATACAATAAAATAATAACTTTTATATACGAGGAAAATAATATCAAAATTACATTTTCTATTAAGAAAAAAGTGAAACATAAATACAGAAAATAACTGGCCACATGGATAAAATATTCGTTTACGTCATTTATCTTTTCAAAATGGTTCAAAATGGTCTTTTCGTTAAGTGACAGTTAGATAGGGCTTACGTGGATAGTGACAATGATAAATTGGCCACATAAGCAGCTAACTGTGTTATTAGGCCATTCTATGTTGTTTCGTTTTCGTCCTTTATCTTTTTTAAAAATATTTGTTTACGTCTTTTTATCTTTTTTAAAATATTCGTTTACGTCATTTATCTTTTCACAATTAATTAAAATGGTACTTTTAGTAAGTGAGTGTTAGTTATGTTTCCTGATTTTTTTTCCCGTTTTTGTCTTTTATCTTTTTTAAAATGTTCATTTACGTAAATGTTCATTTACGTTCATGGTCATTCTTCACTTTTTGATTCGTACCATCCGTCAATTATCTTTAGTTAACAATGACATGACAAAGGATGTAAACAGACATTTTAAAAGAGATAAAAGACGTAAATGAATATTTTAAAAAGGATAAAGGACGAAAACGAAAAAACGGGAAACATAATTAATATTCACTTACCCGAAGGACCACTTTAATTAGCTGTGAAAAGATAAAGGACGTAAATGAATATTTTGAAAATGATAAAGGACCAAAACGAAAAAACATATAATGGCATAATAACACAGTCAGCTGCTTATGTGGCCTGTCCACATGAGCCCTATTTAACTGTCCCTTAACGGGAGAACCATTTTGAAAAGATAAATGACATAAAGAACATTTTAAAAGATAAAGGACGTAAACGAAAAAAGACTGAAAGATAAAGAATCAAAATTGTATTTTAGCATATATATATATATATATATATATATATATATATATATATATATATATATATATATATATATATATATAATAAGTAATACTTTTTTACTAGCAAGGTGGATTCAAGTTCAATATCAACACCTCATCCACATCCCTACCCCGCCCCTAACTTTAAATTTTAGGGAAAACCTAACTCCATCTTCAAGCTTAGTCAAAGATGGGTTTTCCATCAAAATACGGACGAGTTCGAGCAAATACCTACATGTATAAGCTTAAATGTCATGCTTAGCTTTCTCCACCAATTTTATATTATAATATTATAATTATAATAGAGTAATGCTATTAAGTACGATAAGAACCCACAAGGGTTGATATAAGCGGTAACTGGGTTCAGATCTCACCTCAATGTCTCAAGTTCGAATCTTGAGTGTGCAAAAATCTGTTGGGAGGGGAGAACCACACGATCCGACAAAGTCGGGTACTCGTGACCAGCCAAATTCCCCAACATAGATTAGTCATCGGCAAAACCCATAGATACTCTCACCCCAATGGGTAACAAAAAAAAAGTACGATCAGAAACGAACAAAGTACTGCCACGGTGCTACAAAAATAACAAAACGGACTTTATTTTGAACCCTTTTTTATTGAAATTTTAATAATAATAACAACAAAATTTTGCAATTATACTTTTTTCACCAATGCAATTTATACTTAATTGAGGAAGGCGAGAACTAATCAAAAAAATTGGGGAAGGCGAGTTTTGTCAAAAAGAAAAAAGGACGGCGAAGGTTTATGCTCAAAATTGAAGGGTTTTAGGAAGAAGGTGTGTGCGAGCGAGGTTGAGATTGTAACAATGGAAAAGGAAGGAGACCTATGGGACGATTCAGCTCTCATCAATGCTTTCGACCACGCTATTTCTACTTACAAGGTCAAGGTTTGCTTCTTTCTTTTGTATTTCCCCAATTCACTTCAAATTCAGTGTTAATCTGAAATAATTTCGCCCCCTTTTTTATTTTACAGAAAATGCATAACAGCGGCGAAAACAAAGCTAGCACCGCTGAAGAGGCAGAGGGAGTGATCAAAGAAAATGACTCAAACGTTGAATTTGCAAATTCTGAGACTTCCACAAGGTACAATTTATCTCATGTGATGTCGTTTACCCCAAAAAATGTTGTTTTTATTTTCTGCATAATTTTTCACAATCAATTTTGCTTTTAAAATAGGGATGCTGAGAGGAAAAACAATATTCTAGCTACTGATTCAAGTGAGACTAGTTATGTACCAAAGTTAGAAGAAATTCAACCTAGTTTAGATTCAATAAATGTTCAAGAAATCCAGAATGCACATAATGGTTATGAATATGTGCAAGGTGGTGATGAGTATAATCAGTTAGTTGCACAGTACTATGAACTTGAGGAGAAAAGGTTGAAGATTTTGGAGCAGATTAATCAATATGGTGGTTGGAATAACCAATATGCAGCTACTACATCTACTTCTGGTGTACCATATTCTAATACTCAAGATTATTCCATGTCTACATACCAGCAAGTTTCTGATCCAAATGTTGCCTGTTCTTGTTGCCCTTGTTTTAGTCAATGTGCCTTGGCTCCGTGCACGTCGGTTCCCAGTTGTTCTCTTGGTGGACCATGTGCTGCTAAACCTTGTAATGATTATTCTGTGGAAAGGGATAATAAAATGTTATTTCCTTGTGAAGATGGTAAAATCCACAAAATGGCAATGGGAGCAGCAGAGAGAGCGTTGTCTACCATTAGAACAACAATTTCTGGTGATCTTAATGAAAATGAAGGTAAGCATGTGTACCAAGAAGTAGTTAGGTGCATGAATATCTTAGTTGCTGTTAGGTTAATTGAAATTGTTTAAAATATTGCTTTTACGTGTTTGAGTGATTCAAATCTACTGGTTCTCTCATGCTCATGGATTTGATTTTTGTACTGAAGATTGATGCTCTAAGAGCCATTTTGTTGCAGTTCTTTAAATGAAAGTACCAAATTTATTGTTATATATAAACAATTTAATTGAATTTGAGTCAAAAGCTGGAATCATTTTGTTTGAATCAGAGGTAGTTTTTGTCATCTGAAACTAAACCATGCCAAACGCTCCTTGCTTCATTGCAAGTCTACTGATATTCCCGGGGTTTGAGTGTTGTGGATTCTTTATATAATCCTGGAACTGTTCTGTGCACTTGTAGGGCCGCTGGCTGATAGTGTACATGCATGTTTTATTATCTTTGTGCTTGCATCAGTTGAATTTTTTCTTGATGTTTGTGTTATATTCTGATTATTATTTATCATTGTCATTTAATTTGATGAATCAAGACATGAATTCTGATTTTGATGTAGCTACGTAACTTCTCATCATTTCATGTATATGAAATTATGTTATCAATTGTATTAATGCATTTTGGATCTTAAATCTTTAACATGCTGTATTATTATGTCTTACTTTATGTTTAGTATGGTTCACTTTGTTTTGAGTCACGCTTTGGGGAACCTCACCTAACAAGTGGGGTTTATAAGCCTATCTAGAGGTTCTCCCACCTAAGAGGTTAGTCTTCTGGGCTGGGCTTCAATGACTTTACTTTGTTGTCTAGATAACTGGCTTTACATCAGTATAAAGATTTTCCTCAGCGCATATGATATGCTGCATAAAACTGATGTGTTTACTCCATGCAATACAGAGAAAGAGAGAAAGAATTCTGAACCTGAACAAATTGATGACTCAGAAACGGATCTTACTGCTGTTCTAAATGCTTGGTACTCTGCTGGGTTCTATACTGGGAAGTAAGTTTTTATCAAAAGTGTTATTTGTGATAAATTTTCGTTCATTTTACATCATGAAAATATTTCTAGCATGCTGTTATATTGTGGGTAACTGATGAGATTTTTTGTGTATTTTAACATAATATATAGGCATCTGGAGTTTTTTGTGGTATTAATTAGCTTGAGTTTTGGTTGACCAAACTCTTTAGCCTCTGTTTTAGACTCAGTCAAAATCAAATGTAATCTTTCCTGAATTTTTGTTTTTTAAAACATAAATGTTCGTCAAGATAGCCAATTGATATATTGCACTGTCAAATCATATTAATTTGTATGCCTGAGTAGCGTTTCTGAATACGGCCATATTTATAACACGAGTGAAAAAGACACTTTTTGAGTTTTATTTGTACTATGTACGCTTCATGCATTTTATTACAGCAAGTGGTCGTGTGTTGTTGCTGTTATTAGACCATTCTTGACACTCGAAAGTGTAGTAGTTACTTCTTCAAAGAAAGCTGTTGGGTGTGCACCTTTTTTGAGCTTTTTGTGACTTCTGAAACAATTCTATACCCATATCTTCTCCTTTGTATAATGATTGAAATTGAAATTATGATGACAACAGGTATCTTGTGGAACAATCTATTGGAAATAGAAGACAGAAATAAACTCGTTCTTCAAGTGGAGGCGAAAGGGCTCTCATTCATATACTAAAGAGTTAGTTAATTGATCTGCATTTTGACCTCTTCACAAAGTCAAGAGATTGCTGGTACTTTTATCAAATTGGAATCACTGGCTCATTATAAACTTTTATGTCTTGGTGCAAATTTTCTGAGCAAGATTTTACTGGACAATTTGGGGGAATGATTTTACTGGCTCATTTTGCTTAGTTGTTTTAGATCTCCATTTTCATAGTTGGTATTAGTGAGGGGGGAGTGATGACTTATTTGTTGCTCTTTTAACACAAGGTGGGTGTTAAAATGTTGCTGCTGCTGGTCAATATGATGGCATATAGAAAGGCAAACTGTTTGCGTTGTTGACAAAGTTGAAAATCATCTTCGGTTTGGTTTTCGTGGCCAAAAAAAACATGTTGTAATTGATACTTTATAGTTTATACCCTCTTAATTTATAGTTTATATCTAAATGGATTACGGCAATATTTGCAGAGGTCAAATATGGCCATAATCATCTTCGTAGGGTAAATGGTGCGCCGTAAGAGGGTATAAACTATAAAGGATCAATTACAACATGTTTTTTTTTTGGTCAAGATTGAATGATTTCATTGAATTTGGGCAAGGCCCAAACCATTACGATCAATACGATTGGCCACAAAAGCCCAAAGCGAGCGTCAGCCCAACCAGCTAAAGCGATATCCCGAAAACCAAACACAAGGTCCAGGAAAGCAAATAAAAGACATAAACAAAATGGGCCAAAACATAAAAGTCCAAGCCCAAACAAGAGAAATTACCCCAACCACCCAAATTCAAAGTCACTTTCATCAAAGGGGTAAAGAAACCCAACCACCACAAAAGATTGAGGCAAGAAAATAGCCCTAATTAGGTAAAGATCATCTTCTTCCTTCAAATCTCACAACCGCAAATCAAGCAAAACACCAGGAAGCACTTCACACTAGCAATCTTGGTAGCTACAGAGGAACGAGCATGCACGAACGAGCCATCAGGCATGGTTACCTAGAGAGGGATGAAAGACGATCATGAGCACGGGCACGATGAAGAGAAGCATGAGCATTAAAGACCTAGTTACCGATCAGGGATCCAGAAGAGGCAAGTGCAGCAATAGAGTGGGCTACGACATTTCCTTCACCGGCTACCTAGGTAAAGCTACAAGCATCAAAACTTGATTTCAGAAACAAAATTTCTTCAATAATACCTTTAATTTCTTCATTTATGTTATTTCCCCTGCAACATTCCACAAGAATCTAGTTGTATGACTCAAAAATCACTGATTGCAGGTGTAGGCTTCTACCAAGGACCATGGCTTCACGCAAACTGAGGGCCTCAGTAGTGAGAGGCAAAGCAGCGGAGATTCTCTTAAAAGATGCTGTAAATAAGTTACCTTGTTCGTCCCCGTATATAATTCCTACATAACCTTTACCAAATGTTTGGTCGAAAGCCACATCTAAGTTGATCTTGAGGTATGGAGGGCGATGAGGCCTCCAAGCCTTCTGCATTCTAACCAAAGGTTTGCTAGTAGTGATACTAGGGACCTTAGCACAAGAGTTGATGAACTCTAAACACCGTGCCTTGACTTGGAAGAGAGTTTCCAAGGGATTAGGGTTTTTTCTATTGAAATTAGAATCATTCCTAGCCTTCCAAATAAACCATAGAGAGATGATTTGATTGATTGAGCAAATCTCTTATAACATGATTTGATTGAATACTTCCATCCTTAGAATGGGGCCAAGAGAGATGATCACTAAGGGAAGTCCAAGAGATATGAGTTTTAATGACTTAAATAGCACTAGCAGGAGAGAGGTTGCTCCAAATAATACTCAGGTCCCACTCATGGTCATGATTAATAAGATCACTCACCACTGAAATTGATGCATTACTATTCAAAATCACCTTGCCGCTAGAGGCAAGCCAATTATCTTCTAAAATGCTTATGCCATGCCCGGAACCAACATGCCATCTGCTCGAATCTTTCAGAAGCTTAGTGAGAGTCTTCCAAACCTATGACAACCCTCTAGGCACCTTAGCAGGAGAGAGGTTGCTCCTAATAAGACTCAGGTCCCACTCATGGTCATGATTAATAAGATCACTCACCACCGAAACTGATGCATTACTATTCAAAATCACCTTGCCGCTAGAGGCAAGCCAATTATCTTCTAAAATGCTTATACCATGCCCAGAACCAACATGCCAGGTGCTCGAATCTTTCAGAAGCTTAGTGAGAGTCTTCCAAACCTATGACAACCCTCTAGGCACCTTAACGTGCCGGAAATCATAACTTGGGAAGTATATTCCCTTAAGGGCAGGTGCCCAATGGGAGTTTGGGTCATTGATATTCCTTCAAGCCTGCTTAGTGAGTTGAGCAGCATTCAACTTGCTAAACTCCCCAAAACCAAAGCCACCCAGATTCTTAGGAGAGCATAGTAAGTAACTCAACATTCTTCCAATGAATTCCTCTGTGCGGGTACCAATGAGGGTAGCACAAAAAGACTTAGGGATAGAGAGAATATACATTATGTAGCAGGGAATGGCCTACACCACTGCTTTGATGAGCACTTCCTTGTTTGTTTGGTTAAGGAGGGAGCCTTTCCACCCTTCCATCTTAGAAAGGACCCTTTCTTTGATCCAGGAGAGCCCTTGAATCTTAAACCCTCTCCCATTCTGCTGAAATACCCAGATACTTCCCAGGGTTATCCCACCGTGGGATACTTGTAATATTGGCCAATCTAGCCCTTGTATTAGGATGAAGTTTGCTGCCACAAATAAGACCATATTTAAAAATATTAATCTTATGACCTGAAGCTCCTATAAACATATTAAGGGTAGTGATAATGGGGTAAACATCTTCTAGAGAGTCTCTAGAAAAGATAATGACATAATCTGCAAAGGACAAGTGAATGGGAGATGGTACAAAATCAACAAGTTTAATATCCTTAAATCAATTATTAGAATGTGCTTCTAAGATTAGTCTAGGTAAGACATCAAAAACCAAGATGAAGGGGTAGGGATAGAGTGGGTCCCCTTGCCTCAGGCCTCTGAGGGGGAAGAAGCCTCTTAGAGGAGAAGCCATTAACTTGGTAAGAGTAAGAAACAAAGGTAATCAGGAGCATAACACACTTAACCCAACGATCATCAAAGCCAAAGACCTTCAACACCCTCTCTAGAAACTCCCAGCTAACCCTGTCATAGGTCTTATTCATGCTCAGTTTAAGGGCAATGGCCCTACCCCTTTTACCCTGTTTACTCTTGTGGAAAGCCTCATAAGCTACAACAAGATTATCCTAAATACGACAGTCTCCTACAAAGACACTCTGCTAGGGAGAAAAAATGTTAGACATGATAGGTTTCAACCTGCCCACAATAATCTTGGCAACAACCTTATATAAAAAGTTACAAGAGCTAATGGGTCTAAGGTGAGAAGTAGACTCAAGGTTAGATACTTTTAGAATTAAGGCAACAAGAGTGTGATTAATAACCTCCCCCAAATCCCCAGTACAGAAAAAATCTCTCACTGCCAAAAACATATCTTGTTTTATAGTATCCCAGTTTTTTTGAAAGAAAAGCCCATTAAGGTTATCAGGGCTACGAGCCTCGTGAGTCCCTAGATCAAAGACTGCATGTTCAATCTCAGAATGTGATATTAGCATTAAGGGGATTATTCATATCTATGGTAACACAATTAAGGGTAACATTTAAACAAAGATCAATAGATGCAAATTGTTCAGGAGAGTAAATTCACAGAAAAAATACTAAAATAAAAGCCCAACTAAAACACTAAAATAAAAGCCCAACTAATTAAACTTCAACGCCTAATATATTCTAACATAACCCAATATATTCTAAAGATATTCTAAAGATAAAAAAATACTGCAATGTAGCTGATGACTCTATTTTATATAGAGTCATTTATGCTTCTAAAACCCAAATTATTACTTGAATCTTAAAGAAAATGTGTTTTGTAAATAACTTAATTTGCAAAGAAATGTAAAACAAAGGAAAGAACTGCTTTGACAATCAACTTGGATCATTTTAGAAGTATTCAGTGTCACAACACTTGATATCGTAGCATTACAAAACACACAATGCCGCAGCATCTGAAAATGAGTAATGCCAGAGCATTAGAGAAGAAGGAATGCTGCAACATCCAAGATGAAGACAATGTCAGAGCATTAACACATGAGCAAGTTGCCAAGACTAAAAGCAATGTTGGAGCATCAAGAGGGATGGCAATGCTGTAACATCATATGCAGAAGCACTGGATGCCACAACATCACCATGATGACGTCACCAGACAACAAGTTGCGCAAGTGGCTCAAGTTGCCCACTTCAACGCCACTCTACCAACAACTTCACTTGCAAATTGTATCCTTTAGGGACACTTGTCCACACGCCATAGGGCCTCTTTGGTGGCAATCTCCCTATCAAATCAAGTTAAATTCAAGCAAGTAGCAACAAGTTCAAAGAACTTACTTTTTCAAGTTCAATGGACTACTTTTTGAAGGCTATAAATACACCCCCTCCTCCTCATTTGCAAGACAGGCCAGAATTCACTTCAAAATATCACTCAAATTCATTTGGAACTGGTTTTGTGGGAAGATGGAAGGAATTGACAACTTCTTCCTTCTCAAGTAACTACAAGGCAGTGTTGCAACATTACTAAGCTAGCTGATGCATGAGCATCCAATTGTGTACACTCTATTCCATTCAATGACTCTTGTATTGGTTAGTTGTATTAATTTGATTATGTTCTTAGTAATGTCAAGCATGAGCTAAATTCACTTGTAGTTGGGATGTCGTACACTTAGTAATAAACTTTTGACCAAGGCTTTGTGTTATATTGATGTTTGCATTTTAGTTCTTGCATGCTTAATTCTTTCACATTCATCATTTAGAATTGATCAGCTAAAAGTGAATGCAAATTATAATTTCAGACATGGTTTATAATTGGAACTCAAGAACTAACGTGGGTAGGTGTTTTAGCAAAGGAAACTTTGTAAATCCATGCTCAACCTAGACATAGGCAGCATAGTCTATAGGGTGATACTGTGGGTGTTTCATATACAAGAGTGAACCTATTTAAGGGCGCAGACATGTTGTCCCTTGTAATAAAACTCTGACGATAGTGACCGAAATGCACACATCTAATGCTACAACATCCAATGCTCCAGCATCATGTATAGCACAATGCCACGGCACCAAAAGTGAGTTACTAGTGGAAAGCATTCCAACTACTCTTTCATCATATATTTCACCCCAATTCAACTTAATTGTTTGTTTATTTCCTGTCTTTTACATTCATGCATTCCTTAATATTGTGATATTTTGTTACTCCTCACTAAAACTATTACTTTAAACTTTGAAATTATTCCAATCCATGTGGGTACGATCTCAACTTACTACTTTATTACTTGTTACGATTGTGTATACTTGCACATCCATTTGTATATACATATATCAAGCACCAACAGTAGCTAACTGCTAAAGCTCCTTTACTCAATATAATGTTTGGAGAAGATCCAAAGCTTCCATCCCACCTATCTCCAACCATAGGTGAACTCTAACTTGTTCTGGGGATTAGAAAATCTCCTGCCTCACCTTATACACAAGTAGCAACCTCTTGCATTAAAGTGGAAGTGACATTCAAGTTGCACTTCACAAAGCCCAAGGGCATTTATCCATTTTTCTTCTGGCACAGCAATGCTGCCCTATTGGGGTTAGTCACATGACTTTTGAGGTTGGTTGCCTAGTCCAGTACAGAACCCTTGAAAAAAAAAACTTGAATACAAACCTAAAAAGATTTAAAGAGCTTGACTAAAAAGGTCAGACCGAGCGGTAATTGGGTGTGGATCCCACCTCAATGCCTCAAGTTCGAGGCTTGGGTGTGACAAAAACTCTGTTGAGAGTAGAGAACCACAGACCGGCAAAACCGGGTACACGTTGTCAGTCAGATTCCTCGGCGCAGATTAGTCACAAACAAAACCGTTGATAATGCGCACCAATAACATGGTAGTAAAAAAAATGACTATAGCTAATTGTAAGTTAAGCCAATAGATAGGGTACATTAATAACAATAACATGGTAAAAAAATGTCTATAGCCCTTAATTATAGTTGACAGTATTCAAGATGGTAACGCGAAACATACACATGACATGGATCACTAAGCAAAAAATGTAGGGGGGGGGGGGGGGGTTATTCAGTATTCACCCAGCTCTCTCCTCTTTGAATTTTCTCGATCTTAACAAAATCTCATTAAATTTTTGGAAACCACATAAATAAAGTCTCTATTATTTCCACTGAACATCAACACTTAAAAGTAAACATAGTTTTAAAAAACAAAAACCAGATAAATGTTCTGCAAACAAGTAACAGACATGCTTGATGATTAGGCTACCCTTGGATCATTCAATTGTGAACACAAACATATAAAGGCAAAGACAACATAAATCAAACAACAAACGATAGAAACAGGATGGACTCCATAAATATTACATAACACAGCACAGACGCCATATAGGACATCAACATATCCAAATGGTAGAACACCATCAATGTTGCTGGTGAGCCCTATTGGCTAATGTTGATCACTTATCATCCATGTTGCTCTCTGGTCCTTGAGCATGAATCATTTTTTCCTGCTCCCCATCGCTAGTCATCACTCCTCCGATACTCACACCTTGTGGCCCAAAATCTTGAATCGCCTTCTGTGCTTGCATCTGGTCGAGCGTATGTTTGAGTTCCCTCTGCATTTCATCGTACCCTGACAAGAGAGCTTTTTGATCAGTTATGCTCATGTTCCTAAAATTTTGATCATTTTCCAGGTCTTGCAGCATAAGACCCGCTATCCCCGTTTTTCGATTCTCAGCTCTTTTTTCCTTCAACTGCTCTTCGAGCTTCATAATCCTTTGCTTGATCAAGAAGATCTCTTGATCTAGCATATTTTTTCTTTGCTCAACTTCAAGCAACCTAAGTCTAGATATCACTCTTTGGACTTCTGACTTAGATGGCCAAGCCACTAGGTGAGGATAGTTTGGATAGGATATTATAACACATGCCTCACTCCCATAAAGAGTCTTCATTTCATTGAGCTCCTTGATTAAACCTGTTGAAATACATATATAAGAAGAGCCTTTGAGAGAAAAGTGAGAAATGAGAAAGTGAAAGTTTTAAATGGTAAAGTCAATTTTGATCTATTAGATACGAATAGCTAATTTATTATTTTTACGATTAAAAGGGCGTGCAATAATTGAATTTTCGAAGTAAATTAAACTAGGCAAAATTACTCCCGGAGTCCCTTAACTTAATTTCAGGTAACGATTTAGTCATTTATCTTTTTTTTCTTCCATATCAGTCCTTTATGTTTTAAATTTTTAGCACTGTTACCCTTTTTCGTAATTTTCGTTTGACTACGTTACAAAAATATATATGTGGCTGTTAGGGTGCCTAGGTGTCAGTTATTTATGCTTATGTGGCAATTATATTTGCCGATTCATTATTTTTTTACTAGTTTTAATTAAAAATAAAAAATACTTCTGGTTCATCTGCTTCAAAAACGAAACCCAAAACTTCATCATCCAGATCGTTCAGATCTTCAATCTTCATCTACAACAATTGAAACAACATACCCAGATCCAAATTATCGAAAGCAAAACGAAAACAAAAACCCATACCTAAAGCAGAAACGAAACAAAACGAAAATCAAAATTATCCCAAGCACTATAAAACCAAACAAAACAACATACCCAAATCGAAACAAACCCAGATCCAATTTATCGAAACCCAGATCTGCGACCAAAAGCAAAACGATCGAAAACAAACCGAAACGATCAAAAACTAAAAGAAACGAAAACCAAACAAAAACGAAAACGAAACTCAGATCTTATGCAGAAATGAAAACGAAACCCAGATGAGAAGAAAGGAAAACGAACCCAAATCAAATGGAGAAGAAGAGAAATTTAAGAAGAAAAAGAAATTGTTTCATCGCCAACATCATCCCAGAGCTGCCATCAGAAATCGTCAATCTTCAATCTTAAAAAACCCAGAATCATCAATCTTCAAAAACCCAGATCTTGAAACCTTGCATCTTCAATCTTCAAAAACGAAATGGAAACGCAAAACGAAATTGTAAATCTAGAATTGCAAGGAGAAGAATGGAAATTAGGGAAGAAGAAGAACTTTGGGAAGAAGTAGATGAGATTCGATAGGACTAAATCGTTACCTGAAAATAAGTTAAGCGACCCCGAGAGCAATTCAGCCATTAAAATACAATAAAAAAATTACTACCAAGATCATAAAGTTTCATCTAAATGATTTTCATATTGATAATCATTTTCTAATGGCAAAATACATAAAATATATATGCAAGGATACCGCTACGCATAAATCATGGAAAAGCAAATTTCTCACCATTTTTCATTTTTATGAAAACTGCGTTCCTCTTCGAGGCATTGATTATGTATGCAAGTTTCACCTTCTTTCGGGTCATGGTAGCTAGTGATTAGAAAACAAAGTGAAAGGAGCGAGACGGAAATTTCGAAAATGATTTTATCGGGCTCTCTCATTACTTAGGTAATGTTATTTATATAGATAAACTTCACATACAAGTAGATTCACATATTTATTTCAGTCAAAAAAAATTCACGCATTTATTAATTAGAGATTTGTGCACTATAAATTGAGTAGCATCCGTTTATTGTTTTAGGACAAAAATCAATAGGGTGGCAATTTCTACCCATATGTGGGTGTAAGAGTAAATCTAAGTGAAATAACGGAATTGAAAGAGAGGAATTGATTGCATTGAATGAATTGAATGTTACACTCTGAGCTTGTTGTGTATATCAGATACAAGTTTACAAGAATGAGAAACTGGGCCTCAACTTAAAAAACACAGGCCCACTACACAATATAACAAGCCCAAAAAACTATTTACAAACACAGAAAATACTAATTACATCTACATTTCCTCTCTTAAACTGAATTATATCAGAGTTCAGTTTATTTGTCAGCAATCTCTTCTAGAGTGACTATTCCAGCATTCTTTCTCAGTTTGCAGAAAGCATCTTTGTTCAAGCCTTTAGTTAGTAAATCTGCCAATTGTTCTTGTGAGGGGCAATACTTCAATTCAATGCTTCCCTTGTTGCTCAATTCTCTAAGAAAGTGGAATCTAACATCTATATGTTTACTCCTACCATATAGGACAGGATTTTTAGTCAGTTTTATGGTGGAGCTATTGTCACACCATATGCAGAGACAGTCACTTTGCTTCTCACCAATCGTTTCCAACACCTTCTTGAGCCAAATTCCCTGACATGCACTGTAGGCAGCTGCTACATACTCAGCTTCCGTGGTAGATAATGTCACTATTGGTTGTTTTTTAGACGACCAAGACACAACTCCTCCATTAATCATGAAGACAAACCCGCTGGTGCTTCTTCTATCATCTATGCTACCTACATAATCGCTGACACAGAATCCACACAGATTCTGTTTTCTACCCTTCTTGTACAGTATTCCACAGCTAATGGTTCCTTTCAAATACCTCATAATCCTTTTAACAGCCACCAAATGTTCTGCAGTAGGTTTATCCATAAACCTGCTCATCAAGCTAACTCCAAAAGCAACATCGGGTCTAGTTGCATTTAGATACATTAAGCATCCTACAATCTGTTTGAAGTATGTAGCAGACACATCACTATTTTCTTCACCCTTCTTAAGCTTTCTCCTAGCTTCAACTGGAGTACACACTGGCTTACTCTCATTCATTCCAAATCTCTCAAGAATTTCACCAATGTATTTTTGTTGATTAATGAAGATTCCATTTCCGTTTTGTACAACTTCAACTCCCAAAAAGTACCTCATTCTTCCAAGGTGAGTCATGTCAAACTCTTTCTCCATTGAAGCTCTAAATTCAGCTATGAGATTTGTGTCATTTCCAGCATAAATGAGGTCATCCACGTATAAGCTGACCACCAGTATCTTGTTGTCAATTCCTCTCTTAGTGAAGAGGGTAGCTTCATGAGGTGATTTCTCAAATCCTTCTCTACTGAAGTATGTGTCTATCCTGCTATACCTGGCCCTTGGCGCCTGTCTCAGACCATAAAGTGCCTTCTTAAGCCTATATACTTGTTCTTCTTTGCCTTTCTTTACATATCCTTATGGCTGCTCAACAAAAACTGTTTCTTCTAGCTCTCCATGCAGAAAAGCTGATTTCACATCAAGTTGAAACACCTCTCAATTGTTTCCTGCAGCCACTGCCAGTACAGTTCTTATAGTGTCCCAGCGAGCTACTGGTGCAAAGACCTCACTGTAATCCACCCCATGTTGCTGTGCATACCCCTTTGCAACTAGTCGAGCCTTGTGTTTATCTACCTTGCCTTCTTCATTGTACTTGGTCTTGTAGACCCATTTCACCCCTATCCTTTTTCCTCCCTTTGGAAGCTCTTCTAACCTCCATGTATCATTCTTTTCAATAGAGGCTATTTCTGCATCCATAGCCTTCTTCCATTTTTCATGTTGAGATGCCTCAGCAAATGAGATTGGATCAGCATCACTGTCAACAACAATCAAGCTGAGCAAGTCAATAGGATTACCATCACTGTCAATATTAGCAACACCAGATGAAATTTCAAAGTCTTTAAACCAAACAGGTTGCTTTTTGATTCTAGTTCCTTGTCTCAAACTTGACTCATTATCAATACCATGATCACTGTCAGCATCATTTTCATCAGATATACCAGTAACAGGTTCAGTTTCACCAGCAGTAACAGGTTCAGTTTCACCAGCACACTCAAGTTCACTGCTACTCTCATGGTTACTACTCCTCTCTTGAGGCAAGTTTGGAGTAGATACCTGAGTTCCTTCAGTCTCTTCAGGATGATTCTCAGATACAGTTATTGGTTCACAGTTGGTATCATTCTGTTCAATATCATTATCTAAATCACAGACAAATCTCTCTTCTCTAGCAGTATCCCAATTCCACCTCTTCTCTTCATCAAATTCAACATCTCTACTAATCAGCACTTTCTTAGTTATAGGATCACATAGTCTATATGCCTTATATTCTTCACTTATGCCTATGAAAATGCATTTTCTACTTTTACTATCAAGTTTCTTCCTTTGACTATCAGGGATATGCATGTAGGCGAGACTACCAAATATTCTAAAATGCTTTACAGATGGTTTGGTACCACTCCATGCTTCCTGAGGGGTTACATTTTTAACAGACACAGTAGGGCACCTATCAAGAATGTAAAAGCTCCATTTTGCAGCCTCTGGCCAGAAGTTCTTAGGTAAATTTGATTCACTCAACATACATCTAACCATATTCATCACCGTCCTGTTTTTCCTCTCTGCCACCCCATTTTGTTGGGGTGTAAAGGCTGTTGTTAACTGTCTTCTTATTCTATTCTTATTACAGAATTCAACAAATTCATTTGAATTGTACTCACCACCTCTATCAGTTCCTAAATAGCTAATACTACATTCACTCTCCTTCTCAACCATAGTTTTAAACCTTTTAACTGTTTCTAAGGCAGCTGACTTCTCTCTTAAGAAAAATATCCAGCCTTTTCTACTGAAATCATCTATAAAGGTTATAAAGTACCTCATTTTGCTGTTTGATTCTGGTGTGAGAGGTCCACATATGTCTGAATGCACCAGTTCAAGCTTCCTTGTCGCCCTCCAGCTACTGTTCTTGCCCATTGCATCTCTGTTCTGCTTCCCCAGTTGACAATTTTGACACACTTTCTCAGTTTCTTGCAATTCTGGAAGTCCCTTCACCATTTCTTTTTGTTTCAGTAACAATAAACCTCTGCAACTGAGATGGCCATATCTCTTGTGCCATAGCTCAGATAGCTTTTCACTTGAGACTTGCATACAGCTTGCTTCATTTGAATTAGTCAATGGGGCTTTGATGGCAAACATTCTGTTGTTTGCCATGTGAGAAGTGATAATCAAACCTTTCTCTTGATGGAAGATCTTGCATTTGTTATCCTCGAATAGAACTTTCAACTTTCTCTGTTGTAATTGACCTATGCTCAAAAGATTGCTCTTTAGGCTTGGCACATAATAGACATCAGCAATCACCTGAACCCTTCCTTGAATTCTCATCTTCACACTCCCCTTGCCTTCAACACACAGTCTCCTTCCATCTCCAACTTTGACAGTCTCCTTGAAACCCAAATCAAGATCAATGAACCACTTCTTTAAGCCACACATGTGTGTGCTACAACCAGAGTCTAAGAACCAAGTTTCCTCATCTGTATCTCCTTGATCTGCTTCACCAGTCATCAGTAGCATACCCGAATCAGGAATCCATATCATACCACTTTCTGTCTCAGCATTGTCACAACTAGTCATCAGAAGCATCTCTTCATCATCCTCAAAGCCAGCATAGTTAGCTATCACTTCTTCCTTGTTTGGACATTCCGATTGGTAGTGCCCCATTTTCCTACACTTGTAGCATTCTATGTGCTCCTTGGACCTTCCTCTTCCTCTGCCAGCCCCTCTTCCTCTATCACTTCGCCCTCTTCCTCGTCCTCGAAAGGCTTCACTCACCTTCAAGGCTTGCTCATCCTCATTTTGACTCTTCATGAGCGATTCTTGAGTCAAAATGTTAGCCTGCAGTTCATCAACTGAAAGTTTCTCAACATCGTTGCCTTGTTCTATCGAGAACACCACGTAGTTGTAATCTTTCCTCCTCGATCTCATAATCTTCTCCACGACAACGGTTTCACTCACCGATTCACCATAGAGTCTCATTTTCTTTACGATTGTGAGCGTTCTTGCAAAGTACTCACTCACGGTTTCTCCTTCCTTCATCTTCAAGACCTCGAATTCTCCCCTTAGGGTTTGAAGCTGTGGTGCGCGCTTCACCTTCGTCGATCCTTGATACTTTTGTCTCAATGATTCCCAGATATTCTTCGCAGTGTCAATATTCAGCATTGTTTCCAGAATTCCTCTTTCAATTGCTTGAAAAAGGCAATTCTTTGCCTTGAGATCTTTCAGCTTCGCATCTTCATGCGCTTTCTTCGCTTCTTGATTCGCATCTTCAGGAAGGTCTGGAATTCCTTTCTCAACAACCTCCCAGTAATCTTTTGATCTCAAAAGATTTTCCATCAACATTTTCGAGTGGTCGTAATGACCACCTCGGAATCGCTGGTTGGACATAGCTACCGTTTTCTCGATCTTTCTCCACCATCAATCTCGCCGTAATTCACCGTCAAACGCCGCAAGAATCGTGATTTTCCCAGGCCCCGTCGTGGAGCTCTGGTACCAATTGTAAGAGTAAATCTAACTGAAATAACGGAATTGAAAGAGAGGAATTGATTGCATTGAATGAATTGAATTTTACACTCTGAGCTTGTTGTGTATATCAGATACAAGTTTACAAGAATGAGAAACTGGGCCTCAACTTAAACAACACAGGCCCACTACACAATATAACAAGCCCAAAAAATTATTTACAAAGACAGAAAATACTAATTACATCTACAGTGGGGTCATTCCATTTTTATGTGTTTTTAATTAAAAATATTAATAAAATGTTAAACTAATATTTATTCTTACTTTTATACTTTTTAAATACTAAAATATAAAATAAGACTAATTTTTGTATTTTTTATAATAAAATGTTAAACTATGATTTTTAGTCTTACTTTTATATATTTTTTTCAATTTCATTATATTTTAATTTACATTGTCGCCCGTAACACCTTAACTTTATTAGTCGTCAAAAGCTAAGGTATTATCCATACATGATAATCATTAATTGTGGAAATTTTTAAAACTTGAATTACGACTCAAGCTAACCACTATCAAATCTAAAATACCAACTACATTTAGAGCTTAAAAATGTAGCTAGATCTTAACTTGAATAAACATTACAATAAAAGGGATTATAATGTTTGCACATGACTAAAACATAACGATGAATCAAGACCAAAGTTGGACCTTAGAGTCTTCCATCATCGCTCTTCTATAACTAATAATCTGAAAAAAATTCAACAACGTACAGGGTGAGATATAAAATCTTAGTGAGTCATTTGCGGATCCCTAACATGCTTCTATCGCCAATCCATCACATAGCAGATTTATGCATTCAATTTCAAAATCGCATGCAATTAAGTTCATTTAAAATATTTCTCGTAAGTGAACAACGTGTTCTTAATATCTTTATCCGAGAGTGATTTAGGGTACTAAGGATTTATTTAGTAACTATTACTAAAAGGGTATAGGTGTAATTTCCCTAAAAAATAAAAAAAAAACCCTTTCGGCAACCAAAACGCGCCCAAAAATTGTGCAACTTCAAAAAATCAACTCTCAAACATAATGCCTTCTTTTCCCCTAATCCTTCTTCTCCGGCGAAATTTCTTCAACCGTTTCAGCGACTCAACGGCAGCGCCTCCCTGCGAAATTGTTCTTCCACCGTTTCCACACCGACTCTCACATCGCGAAAACGGCTTCTTCTCCATCATCGTCGAAGCATTTGGAGTTGGTTGGTGAAGAGACAGTGTTTACGGAGGAGCTCTCATCCCTTGCGTCTTCTAGAAGGTTACTCCGGTTGGTTCTGGAAGCGGTTTCAACCATCGTTTATGGAGCAAATCGTCTCCTTGTCGTTTTGTTCGTTGTGAACGTTGTCTCTTCAGTTCGTCACCGTCGTCTACGGTGAAACTCTCGCGAAATCCTTCTTCTCCGGGGTGACACTCTTCCCCGGCGTGACACTCTGTTGTTTTCTTCAGGTTAGGTATTGCTTCGCGCGTCTCGTCCTTCGCCGTGTCGTTCTTCGTCGTCGCGTTCTCCGCGAGGAAACCGTTCTTCGCCTCCGCGTTCTTTGTCGTCGCCGTCATTATCTGTATGCCTCTCTCTCTATCTCTCTCCCTTTGTTGTGTCCATTTCCATTGTAAGCACATGCATGTACTTTTTGAAGTTGGATTATGCTTCAATGAAGCCATGAACTAGTTAATTAGAAATGGTAGGTAAGTTTTTTAAGTTTTAATTTACTAACCATTGTGTTACTAGTTTGTTGTTAGTGGTTAAGTGCTTCGTTTTGGTATCTGTGACCACTAACCACAAACTAGTAACACAATGGTTAGTGGCTACTAACCATTGTGTTACTAGATCATGGTTAGTGAGTTTTTGGAATTGAGATTTTATTTGATTTTCATGCTTCCAATTCCTAATTTCTTAATTTCTTTTCCGAAACTGTAAGATGTTGTGAACTTAGTTAACACGGCTTGAGGGAGTGGCTCCTGTATTGAATTAATTTTGCGTAAAGGAAGAAAGAATGGAAGCAGGAGTATTTGGTGGCTCTAGCCAATGACTCCTAAATTTGGGTTCTATATTTGATTTATGTAGTCATATGTTTCTGCATGTTGTTTGATTATGATTCTCTGGCTATGCTTATCTGTTTGAATGAGTTTGATTTAAGCTAGCATAAAGGAATTAAGTCACAATGGAAATTATGGTTTATGAATTTATTGGTTCAAATTGCTACTGATATGTTTTATCTCTAGTAGTTTTAGTTGTTATTAACATAAGTCACTTCTAGCTTAGTGGAAGATTCTTTCTAAGTCAAGTAGCATTCTATTTTCCAGTTAATGCTTTTATGAAATTAAGGAGAACAATGATGCTCTCTGTCATAATTTGGTTTGATTGTATTTGAATGTATTTGAATGTGTAGAATATTGATTCTGTAAGCAAATGCAATTTTGTACCATAATGTCTTCATAACTTGAAAATGCAATTTTGTATTTGAATGTATTTGAATGTATTCTGTTCTTTGTGAATGAGTGGGAAGTAATTGACTTAGATTTTGAAAATGCCCTGTATACTTCGTAATATTAATCGTAATTCTGCTTTCTGGTTTTTTGTTTTAGTTCTACATTCTGTTTGGTACATTAACCACACATATGCACAACACTAGTTAGTGGGCACTAACCACAGAATTGATTGACAATGGTTAGTGGCGACTAACCACCGAATAATACAATTGTCGTTATTACTTGTAAGATTGATAATGTGATTCTAATTTTAGCTTTTGATTCTAACTTCATGGTTGTTGCCCACTCATTTTTTAACATGACCTATATTGCAGATCCTGATCCCTACTATTGCTCAACCCCTCTTTGTCACGTATGTGCTCAACTTGAAGATGCGGAGATATGAGTGTCTAACAAGCCTTAAATGGTTTTCAAGAAAGGATGAAAGTGACACAATTTCAATATTTGAACCCCTTGGGGACAAGTTGATGACTGACACACCCAGTTTTGTTGTGGAGAAATACAACGTCATGGGAAAGGCTTGTCCTTATAAATGGGAAGAATTTGAGTGGCATGATCCACAAATGCCATAACAGCCAGATGGAGATAGTTGTGGTGTATTCACAATGATGTTCCTAAATAATTGGCGTGGAAATGAAAATGACATGGATTCGTTTCGCAACTGGGATACATTGGGAAGGAGTGAAAGGGTGTTTGCAACTAATCAATTCCGGATAGATCTCTACTGCTCAATCATGAAACACCGAACCAACTTGCTGAAAGAATCGATACAAGAGGAAGCAAACACCTTTTGTGAGCAATTAAAAGCTGAAATGATGAAAAATGAAGGGGGCAAAAAGGCTCTAGGAATATTAGAATTGTTTTTTGATTGTAATTTTTTTTAGATTGTGAGACACTATTGCAATTGTACTTGAATGAAGAAATTGAACTTTTATGTAATTGCTTTGGCTAGTGTACGGAATTTATTTAAGCTACTAGCTGAATGAAGAAATTGAATTTCTAATGTACTATTCTAACGAAGAAATTGAATTTCTAACGAAGAAATTGAGATTTCAGGTATTAACCACTGTTGTACTATTCTGTGGTTAGTAGCCACTAACCACAGTTATGTGTATTTGTGGTTAGTGGCCACTAACCATTGGGGTACTAATTTGTGGTTATTGCCACTTACCACAAATGTGCATAACATTGGTTAGGATTATAATTTGCTCTTAATCATAATGTTGATTATGTGGCAACTCATTAGTGTGACTAAGCTTCATCAAATCCTACGTGGCAAGGCTCTTTTTCAAGTGAAGATTTGAAGACTGGTTTTTTGGCGGGAAAGTTAGTTACCTTGGTTAGCTAGTGAATAAACTTGTAACTTGATTGTAACTACATATAAATAATGCCATTAGCTAGGATCATAAAATAAGATCTTTTCTGGGCTTGAGTGGAGTGAAATACACAGGGATTTGTGGGCAAAGGGAAGTGAGGGGGAAACACTTTGGGTCACCATTGTTGTAATCTTCAAAACTCTTGAAAGAATCAATGAAAATGGATCAATACGGTTTGTATGATCCCGCAGATGTAAGTATCCAATCTGGATGCTGAACTGCGTCAACATTTCCTGGTGTTTGTTTTTCAATTACTCAAATTCGCATTCAATTGACATTCGATATTGGTTCAGATACTTGTTGCGCATCTTGTACTTCAAGATCAAATCGTTTTCATTCGTTGTATCGATCAAGAACTGACTCTGGTGTATATCGGGTTTTGCTGCTATATCAGTTCACTTACTGATATAGTGTACTGTTCCATTGCTTTGCAATCAAAGAATAAGGGTTCTTTTCTCAACAAATGGTATCAGTAGCTTCGTTGAGGTTGCATTAATGGAGATGGCTAAATTCAATATTGAGAAGTTTAATGGTAAGAATGATTTCGGGCTTTGGAAGATGAAGATGGAAGCAATACTCACGCAACAAGGTCTTGAAGATGCATTGGAGGGAGAGAGTAAACTCCCTGATACGTTGACTGATAAAGAAAAGAAAGAAAAGATGAAGAAAGCATATAGTGCTATAATCTTGTGCCTAGCTGATAAAGTCTTGAGAGAGATTTCAAAGGAAAAATCCGCTGCTGCTGTTTGGATCAAACTTGAGAGTTTGTACATGACCAAGTCCCTTGCAAATCGGTTATATCTCAAGCAAAAACTCTACACTTTCAAGATGCACCAAGGTACGTCTATAAGTGATCACATTGATGAATACAATAAACTGATTTTAGATCTTGAAAACATCGATGTGAAAATAGAGGATGAAGATCAAGCCCTGTTGTTGATTAGATCCTTGTCCAGTGAATATGATGTTCTGGCCGATACCTTGATATACGGGAGGGAATCAATAACCTTTGATGAAGTTCAAAGTGCATTGATGTCCAAAGAACTTCATAAGAGGTCTGGAAACAAGGATCAAGATCAAGGGGAAAGTCTTGTAGCTAGGGGAAGAAGTAATAACAGAGATGAGAAAGGAAAGAATAAGGCTAGATCTAAATCAAAAACAAAGTATAAGTGCTATATTTGTCATAAACCAGGTCACTATAAGAAAGACTGTCCCGATAGAAAAAATAAGAAAACCAATGGATCTAATGATAATGGTGATGCATCTGTTGCATCAGATGGTTATGATAGCTGTGAAGTATTAGTTGCTTCTGCAAGTGAATGTGAAGAAGCAACTGATAAGGATAATAAGACTGTAGAGGATGATTGGGCTATGGACTCTGCATGCTCCTATCATATGTGCCCTTGGAGAGATTGGTTCATTGAATATAGACCCTATTCTGGTGGACAGGTGACTATGGGAAACAATGGCAAGTGCAAAGTAGTTGGCATAGGTACTGTGTTGCTAAGACTAGCTGATGGAACATTGAAGAAGCTTACAAATGTAAGGCATGTGATAGGTCTTAAAAGACCTCTGATTTCTCTAGGAATGTTAGAGAAAAGTGGTTTCAGTTTCAAAGGAGAGAATTCAACTCTAAAGGTTATGAAGGGATCAAGGGTGGTCATGAAGGGAACAAGGCAGGGTAATTGTCTTTATATTCTTCAAGGAGGTGTTGCTAAGGATGAGGCATCTGTTGCTGAAAAATCAAGCAGTAAAACACTTCTATGGCATCAAAGACTTGGCCATATGAGTGAGAAAGGTCTGAAAGAACTTGAGAAACAAGGAGTGCTATGTGGAGATAAGATTCACAAGCTTGATTTCTGTGAACATTGTGTGGTTGGCAAGCAAACTCGAGTAAAATTTGCTACTGGTAAGCACAAGACAGAAGAAAGACTTGGCTATATTCATTCAGATCTGTGGGGGCCATCCAGAACTCCAACACATGGAGGTAACAAATATGTCATTACTTTTACTGATGACTATAGTAGAAAGGTTTGGATTTATTTGTTAAAATCAAAAGATGAGGCCTTTAAAACCTTTGTAGAGTGGAAAAAGAAAGTGGAAACTCAAACTGGCCTTCATGTCAAAGCTCTAAGAACTGACAATGGCTTAGAGTTTTGCAATGAAGAGTTCAACAAATACTGTAAAGATCATGGAATTTACAGGAACCTAACTGTTAGAGGCACTCCTCAACAGAACGGTTTGGCTGAAAGGTTGAATAGAACCTTGTTGGAAAAGGTTAGATGTATGTTGTCTTGTGCTAGATTGTCTAAAACTTTCTGGGGAGAGGCTGTACATACTGCATGCTATTTGATCAATAGGAGCCCTTCTACAGCTCTTGAGTTTAAAACTCCTCAAGAGGTGTGGAATGGTAAACCACCTGATCTGGAAAACTTAAGAGTATTTGGTTGCCCAGCTTATTTTCATGTGAGTGAAGGAAAGCTTGAACCAAGGGCAAAGAAAGGTTACTTCATGGGATATCCCGATGGAGTTAAAGGCTACAGAATCTGGTCTATCAATGATAAGAAATGTATCATTAGTAGAGATGTTACTTTTAATGAATCCAAGTTGATAGAACTCAGTCAAGACAGTGAAACTCTTGATGAAAGATTGTCCAACAAGGAAACTCAGATTGAGGTGGAGCTTGAGGGGAAGCAATGTGAGAATCAAATTGGAAATGATGGAATAGACCAAGATGAAGAACAAGGTGTGGTTGATGGTTCAGGCTCAGAAAGTGAAGTTGAGGAGAATGAACCAGAGTACTTGTTATGCAGGGACAGAGAGAGAAGGGTAAGCAAGCCACCAGATAGATTTGGATACGAATCTATGACTGCCTATGCCTTGAATACTTCTGCAAGTGTGATCTATGAAGAACCATCAACATATGATCAAGCAATGAGTAGCAAAGATCATCATGAATGGGATCAAGCTATGAAAGAAGAAATGTCTTCTCTGCAGAAAAACCAGACCTGGAAGCTTGTGAAGAAACCTACTGGTGTAAAGCTAGTTGGTTGCAAGTGGATCTACAAAGTAAAAGAAGGGAACACAGATACTGATCCTCCTAGGTTCAAAGCTAGGTTGGTAGCTAAAGGGTACACACAAAGGGAAGGTGTAGATTTCAATGAGATTTTCTCACCGGTTGTAAAACACACTTCAATAAGAGTGCTTCTAGCACTTGTCTCAAAATTCAATTTATGTCTTGAACAAATGGATGTTAAGACAGCCTTTCTTCATGGTGTACTTGAAGAGAAGATTTACATGACTCAACCAAAGGGGTTTGAGGATCCAGACAAGAGAAACCATGTATGTTTGCTGCAAAGGTCACTGTATGGATTGAAGCAATCTCCAAGACATTGGTACAAACGATTTGACAGCTACATGATCAACATCAAATACAAAAGGAGTTCATGTGACAGTTGTGTGTATTACAGAGAGTTAAACAAAGGTAATTTCATTTACTTGCTTCTCTATGTTGATGACATGCTTATTGCAAGCAAAGATAAGCATGAAATCACCAAACTCAAAGCTCTTCTCCAAAAAGAGTTTGAAATGAAAGACTTGGGCCAAGCTAGGAAAATCCTAGGAATGGAGATAAAGAGGAAGGAGGATTCATCAGAGTTAGTAGTAAATCAAGAGGGTTATGCTATGAAGGTACTTAGCAGGTTTAATATGGTTGCTGCTAAACCTACTAAGGTACCTATAGGAGCTCAGTTTAAACTGTCTGCCTCTGATTGCCCTACAACAGATGAGGAAAAGAAGGAAATGGAGAATATACCCTATGCTAGTGCAGTTGGTAGCCTGATGTACTCGATGGTTTGCACTAGGCCTGACCTAGCTTATGCTTTAAGCTTGGTTAGCAGGTACTTATCTAACCCAGGGAAACAGCATTGGAGTGCTGTGAAACAGATTCTGAGGTACATGAATGGAACAGCAAAACTGGGATTGAGATACAAAGGAGAAACTCATGATTCAGGTGGAGTTGTGGGGTTTGTAGATTCTGATTTTGCAGGTGATAGGGATAAGAGAAGGTCCCTAACAGGTTACGTATTTACCTTGTTTGGAAACACTATAAGTTGGAAAGCTTCACTCCAACATGTAGTGGCACTTTCAACCACTGAAGCAGAATATATTGGCATAACAGAGGCCTTTAAGGAAGCTTTATGGTTAAAAGAGCTGGTGAATGAGCTTGGTGTGGAGCAAGAGAATGTAAAGGTGTATTGTGATAACCAGAGTGCTATACACCTTTGCAAAAACAATTCATTTCACGAAAGGACAAAGCACATTGACATAAGATTGCATTGGATCAAAGATGTAATTGCTGGTGGCAAGGTGCAAGTTCACAAGGTTCATACCTCTCAGAATCCTGCTGACTTTATTACTAAAGTGGTACCATTGTCTAAGTTCAAGCATTGCTTGGGCTTGCTCAATGTGGATCAAGGTTAGATAAGGTGATTTGGGTTATGCAGATCGGGTTCTTTGGTTCATTTGCATTGGTTTTTTGCTTGAGTCGCCAAGGTGGAGAATGTTGATTATGTGGCAACTCATTAGTGTGACTAAGCTTCATCAAATCCTACGTGGCAAGGCTCTTTTTCAAGTGAAGATTTGAAGACTGGTTTTTTGGCGGGAAAGTTAGTTACCTTGGTTAGCTAGTGAATAAACTTGTAACTTGATTGTAACTACATATAAATAATGCCATTAGCTAGGATCATAAAATAAGATCTTTTCTGGGCTTGAGTGGAGTGAAATACACAGGGATTTGTGGGCAAAGGGAAGTGAGGGGGAAACACTTTGGGTCACCATTGTTGTAATCTTCAAAACTCTTGAAAGAATCAATGAAAATGGATCAATACGGTTTGTATGATCCCGCAGATGTAAGTATCCAATCTGGATGCTGAACTGCGTCAACATTTCCTGGTGTTTGTTTTTCAATTACTCAAATTCGCATTCAATTGACATTCGATATTGGTTCAGATACTTGTTGCGCATCTTGTACTTCAAGATCAAATCGTTTTCATTCGTTGTATCGATCAAGAACTGACTCTGGTGTATATCGGGTTTTGCTGCTATATCAGTTCACTTACTGATATAGTGTACTGTTCCATTGCTTTGCAATCAAAGAATAAGGGTTCTTTTCTCAACACATAATTTGTTTATTTAATTTTCATTCTCATTTCTTTACATTTTATGTTCAGGATTATGATTTCTAGTAGTTTTCTGGTAGGAATCATGTCTGGAGTTTATTGAAGCTACTAGCTGAATGGAGATTTCTGGTAGTTTGTTCTTACCCATACTACTAACCAGATTTGTGCACAACTGTGGCCACTAACCACAAATTGTACAATAGTGGTTATTAATTGCTATATCCATAAATTAACATTATCAAACTTAATCAGAATCACATTATCAAACTTAACCAGAATCACATTATCTGACTTCTATGCACACAATATGGCAATGGTATGTCAGTAAGCATATGTTTACATGCCATTGTATAACAGACATTACTGTATTAAGTATAAATGCATGCAAACTGTAAGAACAATTGTTTCCTCTTAAATTTTTATACAAGTTCTAAATCCCGCTTGCATTGCTGTTTCCAAATCAAATCCAAATCAAATGTCTTTTCTCTGATTGGGACATCAACCTGATCTTGCTCTTGTATGGATTTTGACGTTGTTTTATATTTTTAGCTGGAAATTCTACTTCAGCATCTTCAACTGTAACGTTCAACAACCACAACATATATAAGAATTGTAAAATCTTGAACAAAAAATAAATGTAAGATAAAGTGCAATTGAAATAAAATAGCAAATACCTGGCAAGGTTGAACACTCAGCAAGCGAAGGTTCAGTGATATCAGACATCGAATGTAGCAACTGCTCAACCTCTTTAACTCCATCAAGAACATGACGAAGAAATACGTTAAAGGCAGCCTCGTTATAACATATGCGTGACCCAGCTCCAGAAACTATATCAGAAAAACACTGGTATCTCTCACCAAAATTCGAAAGAGGCTTGGTTTCAAGATGTAATTCCTCAGCAATACAACCAAGAGACTTCTTATAATCTCTGCACCATCTTTTTTTCACATACATGGGAGGGATGCAATGACAAAAAGGATTACCCCACGCAGCTAAAGCATCCAAAACTCTCAGTGTGTGCAGGCAAATTAACCCTCAGTTCTCAAAAAACGATAGCTGCAAGTAACAGGACTCCTGACCAAATCTAACTTCACAACTTCGGTTTCTATCAAAACTTCGTTCTCAGTAAATTGATTATCCCATCTCTCAACATTTATAACTTTTGTTGTGTCCCGTTTCAACTTATGAACAGGCTGCACACGAAATATACTATTAGGACAAATAATAGTTATTGAGAAGTAATATTGTTAGTAACAAGTAATAGTAATGGTAATCTGTGGCATCTAACAAGTATTAACCACTATTGTACTAACCTGTGGTTAGTGGCCACTAACCAGTGTTGTGCATATTTGTGGTTAGTGGTCACTAACCACAGTGGTACTAATTTATGGTTATTGCCCCAATTAACAAGAATTATTAACAAAAAAAAAAAGAAATGGGTAATTACCAATATCCAACAAACAACATCATAAAAAATATATTTATTATATAATAACAAATCAGCATTCAACCTGCAACCACAACTTCATCGAGTTCGTCATCGTGACATCCGACATTGGTACTTGATTCTATGCAAACATTATAAAGGAAACGAAAAAATGAATCAGCTAAGCATAGGAAGGCAATGTCAGATAACACTAACCATACATATATGGTTACACAAATTTTAACAAGTTAAAATCAAGGAATTTGACAATTATAAGTTAACAACCTGAAAAAACCATATCAGTGAGATTTTCATCCTGACCATGACAATCATGAACTGCAATAAAGAAATACAATCTAGTAAGTGGCAATAACCACAAATTAGTACCACAATGGTTAGTGGCCACTAACCACTAACCACAAATATGCACAACACTGGTTAGTGGCCATTAACCACAGATTAGTGTCAAAATGGTTAAAACAATGCAACAAGCAACATAGAAAGATTACAATGCAACAAGCGACTTACGAGCAAGTAAACGTGAAAAGATGATTGCTTCACCATGTTCATCAACTCCGAGCATATTGAAATCTGCAGAAAAACGACTTACGCGTGGAGGTTGCGTGAATTGGTTCTGTGATGCAGAAAAACAACTTATGGACTGAATGAATGAAAATTCAAATAAGAAAAATGACTTATAGAAATGAAAATCGCTCATTAACTCAATCACAGAATTCTTATTAACTCAATCGCTCATTAACTCAATCACGACTAATAAAAATGACTTACGTCTTGAATTCTTATCACAAAAATTAAAGAAAATCGCCACCATAGAAATGAAAATCGCTCATACAACGATTTCTCAATAATGGAGATGAAAATCGTAAATCGGAGTCGTGCGCAATCGTAAATCGCTCATACCACATAATTCATTTAATTATAAGTCAGAATTTGCATATATAATCATAACAATAAAAGCTGACAACTAGCATGCATAGGTACCTCTTTGAAAAGGAAAGTTACAGTTTAATTTTAGCATTTTTACAAACACTTAGTATGCATTCTACACAAAGACACAACGCACTTCGCAACAGAAACCCGCTTCGCTAAGAACAACAATTTGGAATACACAAATAGCAACAAGCAGCAACAAATTTCATAGAGAAATTAAGAAATCATGAATGCACCAAAGTGAGAAGGTGAGAACATCACTTACTTGTTGTGGAGTAAGGAAGAATGCGAGAAAAGAACCAACGGAGCGAATTGGACACTCTGAAAATACAGTGGAGCAGGGACGATGATGTGAATTGAAATTAGCGGAAGAAAACGGCGATACGAACTGAAAACACAGCAGAAGAAAATAAGACGCGTTTTGAGAGAAGCTTTGTTCGCGTGCCAGAGTGCGTGATGGTTGCCGGAGGTTGCGCACGCAGAACTGATGCGAAGGTGAACGTGAGAACGAAAACGAAGATGTGTGATGCGTGATCAAAAGTTGAAGGGTAAATTGACACATATGCCCTTGTTAAACACTGTTCGTTAGATTAAAATTTATTAAAAAAGCTCTGATCCAACGGCTGCAACAGATTAAGCCGGTGCCTCTTTATCCCTATGGGTCTTTAGCGCTTTAAGACCGACATCTCTGTCGCCGGATTTGGTAAGAAATATATTATTTACCCTGGCTGACCGTGTTTTATCTTGCTCCCGTTTACATCAACCTTTGGATGTGAATCACCTTTGTATTTAGGGAGTTTAAGTTAATTTTCCCCCTTGAATCACCTCAGTATTCAAAAAGGGTTTTAAAAAAACGTTTTTAATACAACCACTGGGTTGTCGGATTTAGTCATGTGTGCCTTCACATGCACCGGTCCGACCAAATATGGCATAAGTGTTGCTCCGAATGAATCATCTTTGTATACATCGAAGTTAAGCCCTTTATTGACAATATCAAATCATTGTACGGTCAAGCGGTACTTGAGAAACATTACTCATCATATATCTCCTCAAGTAAATTAAACTTACAATCATAGAAACATCAAAGCTGAGTCAAATACCATGAAAATTGTGCTAAAACTAAAAGGCAAATGAGTCTAGTTTTCAACAAGACAAAAATAACTCAAAAAGGAGTTCTAGAGAAAATGTTATAAGGAAAATATTGAACCTATGTCTATATGTGTTTGAAGTTATTACCTATAACTTGTAACTAGGATTTCTCCCACAATACTTACATAAAGACAGTAAAAAAAAGTGCCTAAATTAAATGGAACTGAGTCTAGTTTTTAATAAAACAAACCTCGTTTAGATATAACCAGTGTAATTCATAAGCAACCAAAATTTGACAGCTTACCCATATGGGTTTAGTAAAATTTCAGCATGCATGTACCAAATTCCTCACAAATCAACAACAAGAAGATAGACAACTAAACTAAGATTTTCAATTAAATACTAGAGCAATCAAATGACACAATGATATGCCTAATAAGCCCGAAAGTAAAGGAACTCACCTCTAAGTTTTGAGCTTTCAAAGATGCTAGAATGGGGAAATTGAAGGGTTGGATAATGAGCTCCCTGGTTGTGTACGAATTTGAACCCCAATCTTTTAGCTCTAGCTTCAATCTTCAAGCATCCATGCTCCTCTAGGTTCGCTTCAACTCCATGCTTCAAATTTTGCTTCAAACTTATGCATGCAATACCATTTTGACAACTACAAGGAGGGATTTCCAACTTCTATTTTGAGGGAAGGTTTTCAGGTTGGAGAGAAATTGGGAGTAGAATGTTGTTAAAAGGCTTGGTGCTAAGTTGGCCTTAAGATGAAATGATAGCGGAATTTGCTCTAAGGTCCCTCTCCCTCTCTTCTCTTTCTCTCCTTCGACCTCTCCCCTCCCTCTAGCTCAAGGTTCTCTTTTTCCTTCTTTTTCTCAAATGAGAGAAATGGTCCAACTGAATGTGAAATAGAGTGTATAAACGAGAGTGAGTGAGTGTTAGAGTAGATTAGGAGAATGGTATAAGGGTAGAGGGTTACTTTGAAATTTTCTTCATTTACTAGGTAGTCCTCCTACTCCTAAGGTTTGGTTTGTCTAATTTTGAACTCCCAATTTATGGGTCTTCTAAAATCCATGACTTTCAGTTGCACTCATATTTTTCGGGAAGGAAATCACTGTGCTGATAAGCTTGCGTCTCATGGAATTACCCTGTCTGGCTTCCAATAGTGGAATTCTATTCATACTTTTATTCAGGATGATTTTAACCGTAATAGGGTTGGACTTCCTTCTTTTCGTTTCAGACAGTAATTCTTGTAATTTTTGTTTGCAGGGGTTTTGGTTTATGTCCCCCCTTGCTTTTTGTATTTTTGCTTTTTATTCTTTAATGAAATAGGGGAGAGTACTCTTTCCTTCTTGGTGTTTTTATCCCTAAGGAGGGTTTTGCATTAGAAGGTTTTAACGAGGCTCCTTTCCTTTTTGTTAAAAAAAAAAAAAAAGAACTCCCAATTCATTCTATTTCTCACTACTAGCTTCTACTTCTCCTCCCAATAATTTGGGTTTTTTTTATACCCCCACCTTATCAAGTTATACCCCCACAATTTTTGATAATCCCAAAATACTCCTGAAAATTTAAATTTAACGGATTTACCTATTTAACCGGTAAATCCGTTTGTAAATAAATCTAAAAACGGAAGTATGTTTTGATAGTTACTTCCGTTTTGACAATTACTTCCGTTTGCAACAAAAAAATGTAAAACGGAAGTAGTTGGAGAAACTTACATCATTTTTGTTAAATTTACGAAACGGATGTAAGTTGTTATTAGATAAATTCGTGTTTAGCAGTGTAAGGTAACTGATTTATCTATTAACAAGGTACTTCCGTTTTGTAATTTTGTACATATGGATTTATCTATTAATTAGATAAATCCGTTTTGTAAAAAAAACCAACTAAACCTATGACACCTCTATAAATAATAAATATGAAAAGACAAATTGGAGGCAACATACAGTCAGGCAAGAGCGCAACATGCACCCAATGGCAGTGGTTCACGTGAAGAATAGAGATGATGCTACGACTCTTAGTTAGAAGAATAAGTACATCTCAAAGGCAAATAAGTAAATGCATGTCCCAAAGATAATTCAACTAGGGCGACATTATATTTGGTAGATATAATGTACCCCATTTCAGGCAAGCTCAGCCACTTGTCCTTGTTCTGCCTCCCATAGCCTCTAACAAATAGGGACTCCTTAATAACTGCAAGTCTATCAACCCCAAATAATTCAGAATATAGCTCAGAACAGGAGTTTATTTCTTGGATTAAATCTTGTCTAACTAAAGACCAACTTTCCTCACCAAGACCAAGACCAACAGCAACTGCTCGGAAGCCACGATTACCATCCGATTCCACATCAATAATATCTGCAACATAAGAGTGGAAGTGAAGAGGAACCCACGATGATAGCAATTTAGAACTCTTTAATCTTTGCTTTCACATTCTTAGTTACGTGCCAAGAACAGAGCAAATTTATAGAGGAAGGAAATACATCATGAATGCCACTCATAAGTCCAAGATCTCTATCAGTCAAGAACACTTGAGGTGATAGGCCGTGTATATCAAACAAATCTTTCAATTGCTGCAAAGCCCAAGTAAAATGAGTATCACGCTCATGTGCAAGATATGTAAATGCAACCGAGAAAGTTATCTCGGTTGAAGTGACTCCTACAATCTTTAATAGAGGTATTCGGTATTTATTGGTCTTGTAAGTGGTGTCGAGAATAAGAACCTTCGGAAACAACCTGAATAATTTAATAGAAGTGGGATGTGCCTATATGATGTCACTAACCACATCTGACCCCCCAACTTTCCTGCTCCAACATAAATAATTCTCAGACTCAATCAATCTCAGCAGCTCCTGAATATCAATTCTAGGACCCCTCAAAGAAGACCTATGGGCGTAACACTGCCTATAAATGTGGGCCATAGAAGTCACATTGCCCGGAAATTTTTTCTTCAAAGCATTAAGACAATCTTTTGGGCCAACCCTCAATGAAGTGTGCTCATCGACCATAGCCTTCTACTCCTTCAATAACCGACCAAACATTGTCGAGCCGTTCGAGGTTGTAAGTAGCTCATGTGTGTGGAGTCCACACCTAACCTTCACACGCCAACCCTTATCACGAATTGTACAAATAGCTCTCAACTTAAATGGATAGACGCACTTCTTTGACCTGATGACTCTAGAATAATTACTGAACTTCCCATGCTTCTCGCAACCAAAAATAATTTTATCTCTCGACCCCATTTTACCTCCACCTTTGTCAAATCTGAAAATGATAACCACAACTTCAATGTCCCAACGTCTCTGACCCAACGTATAACATCCTCACGTGTAGGAAATAGCTACAAAAAATACAAAATTGTTAGGTACTTAATTAAATAAATTGAATATACCGTCTCCGTCCTGAATGACTCTGATGTATCTATCTGGACCGGAACCAACTGTGACTCCGTATCCATATCTATTTCAGTTTTATGTGAAAAAATAAGACATAAGTATAAAGCAATAATTTTTTTTTTATGAACAAAAGGGCTCAAAGCCCAAAACAGAGAGAACCACAACAAAACAGGCCCAAGACCATTAGTGTCGTAGATGGCGCACATCTCCGCCATTGAAAGGCTATCTTTGGCCAGCTTATCCGCCACACGATTGGCTTTCCGGTTGATCTTCCTCCAGACAATTTCAAGGCTGCTATCTCCAATGTTGAGCACACCGTTGATTAACTCAAGAAGAGGGGAATTTGCTTCAGCAGCATCACGGAGGAGATTGAGAGCGACGATGGAATCCGATTCAATTAGGAGTCTCGTGAATCCTTTCTCCCAGGCGATACTCAACCCATGATGAATTGCCCAAATTTCAGTTTCAAGGAAAGAAACCTGATGAAGACGGTGTGAGAACCCAAAGATGAATAATACATGCAATCTAATAAATAATCTAATAAACAATTCAAACTGCATCAATACTTGCACGAGTTAACGACCAAATTAAATGAATTAATTTACTAATTAAATTCTAGGCAAAATATCTTCTTAGTCTCTTAACTTATGTTTTTTAACCTTTCTTAACTTTTTTTTGGAACGCCTAGATCCCTTAAGTTTTAAAAATGTTGCACCGTAACGTTTATTTGTTAACACCGTTTATTAGTCACTGATGTGACTATTAGACTACTTATTTGACATGCCACGTAGGATATTTCATTATTTAATAATTATTTTTAGTTAAAAATTAAATTAAAAAAAAGTGAATTTCCTTTTTTATCCCCATCTTCTTAGTTCCCCTTTTCCAAAACCTATCTTCTCCAATTCCAATTATTGCAAATAACGAATCTGGAAAACGAAGATTGAAACCGAAAATAGGAATGAAAATCTGAAAATCACTACCCTTCAACCTACTTCACGGTTGCAGATTTTGCTACCTCATCACCAATTGTTTGTATGTAATTAAAATTAAAACAACTTCCGAATCCGATCCCTCTACGTTTGAAAGGCAAGTATTTAAAATTGTGAAATATGCATGATATTGGGGAAGTTGTTGGTGAGAGGGAGAGCACAGATTCTGGTTTTAATCATAATTTGTTGGTTAACGTTATTGTTGATTTGGTCTTTTCCATTGGTCTTCCGAATACCTTTACAGTTCCTTTGGTCTTTCCATTGAACGCTATTGTTGATTGTGATAAACGAAATCCAGTTTGCATCTTTAATCATAATTGTTGGTTTACGTTTTTTGGAATCATCAGCCACATTGTTTCTTTTAATTAATTTACGATTACTCTCTGCAATATTTCTGGGCGATAAACGATCAACGAACATGGAATATGGAGTCCATGGCTTCCATGGCAGCTGCAACTATTGAACGAAGATGATTTTTTTTGAAACCGTAAACTCAAAAGCATTAAAAAAAGCCACGTAAGCAATCTAACAGCCACTTAAGCTTTTTTGTAACGGTGTTAACAAAAAAATGTTAAAAGAGATAACAGTGCAACGTTTTTAAAAGTTAAGGGACTTAGGCGTTACAAAAAAAGTTAAATGACCTATTCGTTAGCAAAAAGTAAGTTAAGGGACCTGAGGAGATATTTTGCCTAAATTCTAAACTTGGAATTAGGGGTGTCAAAATGGATGGATTGGATGGATTTGGATTTGGATTATAGTGGATGGATTGAAGACAATCCATTTATCCATTTATATCCACTAAAATCGTGTCAAAAAAATCCAATCCAATCCATCCGTTTACAAAAATATTCATCCAATCCATCCATTTGGAATTTTTTTATGGATGGATATCCAATCCATCCACTAATATGTTTATAATATAAACAAATCTTTTGATAAAAAAATCTTTTAAGTCAAAAAAAATTTTTATATTTTTTTTTTGTAGAAATTGAATTTATTATTATTTTTTGACAAAATTGAATTTTTTAGATTTATAAATATATATATAAATATATATATATATATATAACTATATGTATATATAATATTGTTAATATATATATATATATAATATAATATATAAATATGTATTTATATATGTGGTGGTGGTGGGGGTGGCCGACGGCGGAGCTCCGGCGGCCGGCGCGGCGGCCGACGGCGGAGCTTCGGCGGCCGGTACGGCGGCCGACGGCGGAGCTCCGGTGGCCGGCGGTGGTTCCGGTGGAGGCGCTCCGGCGGCCAGTGGTGGTTTCGGCGGCGGCGGACGGTGGCCGGAGGTGGCTCGCGGTGGCCCTCCGGTGGTTATATTATATATATATATATATATATATATATATATATATATATATATATTATATTATATATTATATTATATTAATTTTTGAATGAGTTTTGGTCAAAAAAAATTATTTATAGAATGAATTTTTTTTAAAAAAGTTTCTGGAAAAAAAATATATTTTAAAAAATGTTTTTTGGTAAAAAAAGTATTTTTATAATTATGCAATAGATTTATTGAAAAAAATTAATTATCCAATGGATTTTAATTTTGTAGTTATTGTAATCCAATAGATTTAGAAAATATAATGGATGGATCACAACCATCCACAAAATCAAACGGATGGATTCAATCCAATCCATTAATATTTTTTTTTTGTAGTAGATGGATTGGATGGATTTTGCTATGGATGGACCGGATATCCGGTGGACAAATGGACTATTTTGACACCCCTACTTGGAATTAATAAATTATCAACATAATAATCATGATTCAAGTAATCTTCCAACATTTCGAACCATCAGTACTTGTTAGGGGGACTATGGAAATCTATTGTCCCTTCGAAGGTTGTAGTCTTCGGGTGGAGGTTACTGTTAGATTCCTTAAAAGTGCGTGAGCAGCTGTTGCACAGGAACGTCATCCACTCCGAGCTAGAAGTTGGTTGTTCGTTTTGTAATTCCTCTCGTGAGTCTGTTAAACATCTTTTCATCACTTGTGGTTTTGCGCGTTCTGTTTGGCATATTGTTGGTACTTGGCTAGGTGTTGGCGTGGATGTCTCTCTGGGCGTGGAGGATTTCTTTAGTAATTGTGGCCAGTGGTGTACAGGAAAGAAAGCAAAGCGGGTGAAACATCTCTTCTGATTAACTATTTGTTGGAGCATTTGGCTAGCTAGGAACGGAGTCATATTCAAAGAGGAGGAACCAAATATAGAGTGGGTTGTTAACTGGATCAAGAACTTATCTTGAAGTTGGTGTCTTTATAAACTCAACTGTAACTCATCTTTGTCTGTATCTCCATGGTGGTCTAACCCACTTACATTCCTTAACAATCTATAATCTAGTAGGGGAGAAATAGTGGGCTAGGTTGTTGTTTTCCCACTGTAGTGCAGGTTGTACGAGGTACTCATTTTCCTTCCTGAGTCTTTTTCCCATTGGGTTTTGGCTCAATGAGGTTTTAAGTAGGCTCTCCCCTTTTCCTATATCTCCATTGTAAGGGTTGGGCACCCCCTTGTGCTCCCTTCAATAAATTTTTTGCTTATCTAAAAAAGAGTAATCTTATTAAAGCAGGTTAATAAACTAATAAGGTTTCAAAACTTGGAATATTACATCGCCAATTTTTAATAAATTTTCCCGTTGTTTCTTATAACAACTATTTTTATTGAATTATTTATGGCCCTTTTTCATTTATCTTCAAATAAATGGCCCTTTTTCATTATTGTTTATAGTTTATAGTTTTAATTCTAGCTACTAAAATTCTTTAACGTTTTTTTTAGGTAAACTCGGGTATCCACCGCACGGACAGCAGTGACTAATTCCTCGCTCATTGTAGGTGCCTCGAGGGACAGGACAGCTGGCCCAGAGTTTTAACGCTGCTCCGTACCCAATGCGGGGATCAAACCCCTGACTCTTGGTTAAGGGAGGTTCAGCCCCAACCGCTGAACCTCACGCTCTGGGTTAAAATTATTTAGCGTTTGCAATCCTTTAAATTTTTTTTTTCTGATAAAAAAATATAAAAAAAGTTGATCTCTCTTTGTTGTTGGGAGCTTATTTCGGTCTACAATTACAAATTAGTTTTACTATTTGGCTACTACATAACAACACATTTGCAATTTCTTCAACCACTTCCTCTCCCCACACACCTCAGACGGAATGGGATTCTCTCCAGTTACTGGATTGTTCCAGTTGGAGAAAGAAAGACACAATGAATAAAATATTATTATTTTATTCATTGTGTCTTTCTCTCTCCTACTGAAACCATCCAGTAAATGGAGAGGATCTGAACCCACCTCAGACTATATTGTTGTGTTCGTGAATTGTGGTCAGCAATGCAGTGCAGTGCTCATTGTTCGCCGATATCAACTCCAACGATCTCAAGGATTTTTCATGACCAACAATGAATTATCTTTCAAGAACAATGGTGCCTTCTCCACATATCTCAAAGTTCGAGGTCTTTGGTAGGTAAAATTTTAGGAGATGGCAAGAACGTGTTCATTCAATACTTGACATGCATGGGTCGTATATAGACGCAATTGCGAATCTTGAGAGAATTTTATGAAGAGGCTAAAGTGTTTAGTTCAATCATGCTTAGTTCAATTTCTTATGCAATAAATACAATTAAAATGTGAACAATTCTTCTACCAGATTTGATCATAGTTCTGCTTATTGTAAAAAGTTACTTAACCACAAGGCCACTATAAAAAATGGAATAAGATGAATATATATATAAGCATTACCCCCATAAAATAATTTTTTAAAAAATAAATGTATAAATTCATAAGTAATCAACAAAAGAGAGAACAAATTGGTACTAGTTTTACACCTTAAGCCAGGAATTTGAACTCGAGGAGGCCAAGATTTCAAAGCTTGTTTTAGTAACAAAAAAAATTTTTTTTACCTTCATTTCTTTTTTGTAAAATTAATTTTTACATTCTTAATATGCCCATTTTAATATATTTCTGAAGTTAACACTCATTTATAATACTTTATAATATTATAATGCTTGTCTAAAAATTAATTTAAATCAATTAAATATGGTTCTCATTTTAAATAAATTAAATGAAAAACTGGAAAAGCACTTAAAAAGGTGCCACTGCTTTGTAATTTGTAGAAGTTTAGGTATTTTAAGAGTTTTTTTAGAGCTATCACTGATAATTAGGGGGCATGGCCCCCCTCTGTTACAACAAAGATCCGCTATTGGTCGTATGGGCAATGATCGATCTGAAACCAATTCCTACTAATTCTCTAAGAAACTAGAAGAATAAACTCGTGCTAATTAGTAAGGTATGTCGTCACATTATAACTTCCATTATTTCTAATGATTTGTTCGATGTGTATTGTTCATATATGGATGCAATAGAGATATGAGACTAGATGATCTTGAAGTACACCGTGGAGGATGATGCAAAACAGAAGTTTGTGTTTGGAAATTACTATTGATGGGAGATGACAAAGGGCACGTATTAAAAGGAATGATTTTATTATAGTTATCAACATAAATCATTGGGAAGTGTACTTGAATAATTTGTTAGTAAGTCGGAATGATTACAAGAGGTCGGATAATTATCTATCTATCACGGTTCTAGTACTGGTTTGTTTTCTCTGCCCTTTTATATGTTGCCGCATACTCTATTTATAGCCGAACTCTGTCGTAACCGGCGAGTTATGCCGCATGTCCGGGCTCCTTGTCGCTGCTCCGCGTGTCCTCTGGGCTATGTGGCGTCCTTATCCGAACTGCTGATCCTTCAGGGCGAGTACATGTGGAATTCAGCATGAGCGCCATCTGTCGTACACGCGGAGAGGATTTATGTCGTGCTCTATATGCCGGGCTTCATTTACGCTGGGCCGGTTTGGACGGTCCACAGCCCCCCAAGCTCGAATGCTAAGAGCATGAAGAGTTTTAAGGAAAGGAAAGAGTTTTTGATTTTCTCATGCCAAGTGTTTTTAGGTTTGGAGATGCGTCAGCACTTAATACCGAGTTGGTTTGAAGAAATTTGGATGGGCTGCGTATCATAGCACGTACGGCGCACTCTTTGTCTTGGGGGACACGCGTTCTGTCTTGGGAATTGGCGCGCTTTTATGTCCCATCAGCTCTGCTTTATGTCTCTTCAGGCCTGCCGCTTCTGCTTCTTCCCAGCTACTTCACGCGCAGGGAACGCGTGACCGGTCACGTTGTGGATCAGATGCTTTGTTCATATAAAGCAACGCCCTCCTTTTGAGAAACTGCACAGCTTCCATATTTGGGTTTTTTAGTTGAGATAGCTACAGATTTCGTCTCTTCCCAGCTTATCAACGTGGTTCTGCACGTTACTTCGTTTGTTTGCGCTTCAGCTCGTCATTGATTAAGTCTTCTAAGGTAACTTCTGCTTCTCTCTTTATTTTGCGTCGTTTTGTTCTTCCTTTTCATTTTTGAGTTTCGTTTGGAAAGAATGGTGAAGATATGCGAGTTGGATGAGAATGGTAACGAAACCTCTGAGCCAATCTCCGTTTTTAAGAACACCTTAGGTGACCAGGTTGCCTCTTCTTCTCCAGGAACCGAACTTATTGCCAGAAGCCCAGAACCACCCACCGGTTCACGGAGTGAGAATATTTATGGCTTCCGATCTGAGTGTTGAAGAGGCTACTGTTTTTGAAGCTTTAGACTATTCTTCAACTTTCTTAACTGAGGAGAGTATCGCCGGTTTCCGGGCTGCCAACAGGATGTCTTCTACGGGTAAAGAGGAGGATTTGATTATTGAGCCGTGTAAGAGTGGAGAACCTGTTTGCTTAGCTAGACCTAAGGGAGTGAGAGACGAGTTCACATATATGTATTCCTGTGTCTTCAGTAACCTGAAAGTAAAAATGCCCTTTACCCTTTTCGAAAACATGGTTTTGAGGGCCTTGAATGTCGCACCATCCCAACTTCATCCCAATAGTTGGGCCTTCATGCGGGCTTTTCAGATCCTATGTCGAGCTTTACATATAGTTCCTAGGGTAGGCATCTTCTTTGCCTTTTATAGGACCAAAGGCGTAGACAAGGGCAAGTGGGTTTCATTTACGAGCCATGCTGAAAAACCCTTACTGATCCCTTTTACTTAGTCTTATAAGAACTTCAAAGATCAATTTTTTCGGGTACGAGGAAGTCCTTCTTGTCCAGAAATGTTTGTTGATGCCAAGGGGGCATATCATTATCCCTTGTACTGGCGAAGCGATGTTTTCAGGGTGACTGGTGTAGACACTAGTGTGTTGTTGCCTGAGTATAAAGAGGCCATCGAGTTCCTTACGAACTTTGCTCCCATGAGCTGCAAGGAAATCATTGGTTTAGAGGAAAAGGAAGAAGAGTTACTTCAATTTCTTGGTAAGCCGCATTGCATCGTGTCTCGCTTTGAGCATCCTTCTTATTTATTAACTCTGAATTTCTCCTTTGTGTTTCAGGAAGAATGACTTCAATGAAGGAAAGAGATCTGAGGAGTTATCTGAAGAAGGCTGCTGAGAAAAGAGAAGCTCAGGCTGCCGTCAGCGACGCTGAGGTCGGAGTGGTCAAAGAGGCGAAGAAGATTATTCACAAGACTGTTTTTGAAGGGAATGTGCCCACTTCTGCAACACCCCTGAATGCTGCAACCAGTAGTCAGTGAGCTAGAAAAACATCTCCTCCCAAACTAGTGAAGACATGAAAACAACGTCAGGCTCTGCTTGAGGCTTCTCATGATGCCAAGAGGCCGAAACTGGATGAAGGTGCAGCAACCTAGTCTGACATTCTTACTGAGTTTCAGGGAGAAGAAGGTGTTAAATCCTTGTGGGACAAACGCTTCCCGGTCTCGCATTTTGTTCGAGATCAACTAGTGACCGAGGATGATGCTAGCCGGGTTGAGGGTGTTGGGTTAGACCAAGCGGTGATGGCTCTTCAGTCATATGGGTTGAAAATTGCTTCCATCAGCCAAGTCGTCGGGGAGGAATTCAACAAGCTCCAGGTCCAAGAGCGCACCAGCAGGAAAACTCTTGAGCCAGCCCAGAAGACTTTAGCTGAACAAGCCAACTTGGCTAAGGAAGTTGTTCGCTTGAAGAAGCTGGTGGCCGACCAGGATGTTGCCCAGAAAGAAAAAGAGGCCTTTGTTAAGAAGACTCTTGACGACACTATAGCGGAATGGACTGAGAAGTTAGCCAATGTTCGCGAACAGCTGAAAAACAAGTCGGAAACCCTGCTTCAAAAAGATGCAGAAATTGAAGAGCTTAAGATTGGCTCCGCTGAGTGCATGTTAACTGGTTTTGGTAAGGCCAAATCTCAGATAGAACTTCTTTATCCTGATCTGGATTTCTCGGAGCTTAGTGTTTTTAAGAGCATATCTAGAGGGAAGCTTGTGGAGATGTCGGCTTCCAGTGATGAAGAACCGGATGATAAAGTGAACGAGGAAGTAGAGGGGGGTGCAGTGCACAAGGAGAAGTGATGACTTGCTCGCCTTTGTTGTTTTCTTTTTGCGAATGCCTTTAGGATGCCTTCGGGATTGTTTTGTAATGCCTTCGGGCTTGTTTTGTAATGCCTTCGGGCTTAATTTGTAATGCTTTCAGGGTTTCTGTTTGTAGCTTTATGATGCCTTCAAGCTTCCTTGCGCTTCCTGAATATTGGGTTACTTTTCTTTTCAAGTTTTTGCTTTCAAGTTTTTAACTTGAAGTATTATATGCCCTTGTAATGTAGGACGACTAGTAAATGAGTTCGGTTTAAACTTGTTAACCGACTTGATTTTTAGGGGTTTGAGTGTTCCCCTGTTATCCCCAGGTTTTGGGTTGAGAGTGTCCCGTTGACCTATAAATGGGTGAGTAACCACTGATCTTTGTTGGTCGTGAACGATCCAATAGGATCCTAGTTCTTTCTTTGATTGAGTGGTTAATTTTCGCTCACCACAATTGCGGTGAGTGACTTCCAAAGAGAAGTGAACCCTTGTCTCAAGGAGATTTTATGCAAGTTCTTGCTTGCTTTTTAATTTTGGTTTCATTTACTTCAATTGCGGTAGAAGGGAATGGGAGTGACCCTTTGAAAAGGAGGAACCCTTGTCTTTATGGAGACCGGATATGATTTGAATATTTTAGCGAAGTAAAAGAATGAAATCAGCACTAGAATGTAATTAACTGGCAAGCCTCGCTAAAAACTCCCTGTGGGAGAAAAGAGTACTTGCCAGATTTATTCATTGATATTCATGGTTTATATCAACATACAACGTGAAAAAATACAAGGGAATAAAAACTTTACAGAAAGGGAGAGTGCATCTTTGTTCTTTCAGCTGAAGTAGAAGCGCATTGGCCGAGTTCCATGACCTTGGGATAGGTATGCCTGCTAGAGTTTCTGACTTGTAGGCTCCCGGGGAGAGTTCGGACATGATTCTATACGGACCCTCCCAATTTGGAGAAAGTTTTCCCGCCCCATCTGATTTGGAAGTTTGCCTAAGGATCAGGTCTCCCTGTTTCATTTCTCTGGGGATTACCTTTGAATTGTATCGCCGAGCTGCGCGCTGTTTAATTGCGAACTCATGCAAATGGGCAATGTCTCTAGTTTCGTCGAGAAGATCTAAGTTAACCCTGAGATTGACTGAGTTAGATGATTCTGCAGTGTTTTCTCTTCGGAAGCTAGGTTCGCCGAGCTCTACAGGGATCATGGCATCTGACCCGAACGTGAGTTTAAAAGGTGTTTCTCCTGTTGTAGAATGTGGGGTGGTATGATAGGACCAAACGACCTGGCATAGTTGCTCGGCCCAGTTACTTTTGACCTCGTCTAACTTTCTTTTCAGGCCAGATAAGATGACTTTGTTTGCAGCCTCAGCTTGACCGTTTGCTTGTGGGTGCTCTACGGACGTGAACTTGTTCTGGATACCGAGCTCTTTGCAAAAATCTACCACTATTGAACTGGCAAATTGAGTTCTGTTATCAGATACTATCTCGGCAGGCAGGCCAAAACGGCATATTATGTTTTTCCAGTAGAATTTTTTGACTTTAGCTGCTGTGATCTTAGCAACAGGTTCTGCCTCCACCCATTTGGTGAAATATTCCACTGCCACTATTAGGAATTTGACTTGTCCCGGACCTATGGGAATGGTCCTAGGATGTCAGCCCCCCACTTGTAGAAGGGACATGGTGCAGAGATAGATTGAAGAGTTGTAGTCGGCGCATGGTGGAGGTCGGCATGTCTTTGACATTTGTCGCAGGCCTTTGAGAAGGCTATGCAATCTTTGTTGAGACGTGGCCAGTAGTAGCCAGCTCGGATTATTTTATTGGCCAGAGCTCTCCCTCCTATGTGACTTCCACAAATTCCTTGGTGGACTTCCCTCATTGCATAGTCTGCTTCATCAGGACGTAAGCATCGTAATAGAAGAGTAGAAAATCCCCTTTTATAGAGCTTACCTGCCACTATAGTATACTTAGCGGCTTCTCTGCGGAGTCGCTTCGCTTCTTGCTCATCCGTTGGCAATATGTCGTTTTCCAGATAAGATAAGATTGGGGAAGTCCAGTCTGTTGTTTGAAGTGAATAACAATGATTCTGGTATGCGGGGTGATCGAGGGAGGAGCTCACCTCTTCGCCTTCAATGCTGGGAGCAAGCAGTGTTTCTTGTATAACCGTGTGGTTGTTTCCGGGATTTTTAGTGCTTGCTAGTTTGGATAAGACGTCAGCTCGGATGTTTTATTCTCTTGGAACATATAACAGCTCAAAGGATGTGAAGCCGGTCATTAATCCCTTAACTTTCTGAAGGTATCTCCTGAGTTGGGCGTCTCTGGTCTGAAATTCCCCAGGTCAGGTTTTCTTAAGACTTGTTTGATTGGATGATCTGTCTTGACAATAATTTTGTGGCTTTGAAAGTAAGGGCAGAGTCGTCATGCAGTTGTAATGAGGGCTAGGGCTAGTTTCTCAATTTTTTGGTATCTGAGCTCAGCACCTTTGAGAACTTTGCTGCAGAAATAGACCGGACGTTGTTCTTTATGTTCTTCTCTGATTAAGACCGAACTCATTGCTCTTTCTGATACAGCCAAGTATAGGAATAACAGGTCTCCAAGTTTTGGCTTAACCAAAATGGGAGGAGAAGATAGGAATTGCTTGATGTTTTCGAACACAACTTGGCATTCATTAGTCCACGCGAATTGGTTGCCTTTCATTTTCTTTAAGGAGGAGAAGAAATGAAAGGCTTTATCACCTGCACAAGACAGGAATCTAGAGAGCACTGCTAATCGGCCAGTGAGTTGTTGTACCTCTCTGGGACTGGACGGGCTTTGCATTTCTAGGATGGCCCGACACTTGTTGGGGTTGGCTTCAATTCCCCTGTTTGTCAACATGAAGCCCAAGAATTTACCTGCTTGTACGCCGAAAGAGCATTTGGTTGGGTTTAGGCGCATCTGATGCTTGCGGATTGAAAAGAGAATGTCCTCCAGGTCATTAGAGTGGGGTTTGCCTTCCTCTGTTTTGACCACCATATCATCTATGTAAACTTCTAGATTTTTGCCAATTTGTTTATGGAAAACTCTGTCCATCAGGCGTTGGTAGGTAGCTCCGGCATTCTTGAGGCCAAAAGGCATCACAGTGTAATGGTAATTGCAGGTGTCCGTCATGAATGTTGTTTTATCGGCATCATCTGGGTGCATTTTTATCTGATTGTAACCAGAATAAGCATCCATGAAACTAAGGAGTCGATAACCTGAGGCCCCGTCGATTAGAGCGTCAATGCTAGGTAGAGGGTATGGGTCCTTGGGACTGGCTGTATTCAAGTCTGTGAAGTCAACGCACATGCGTCATTTCCCATTAGACTTTTTGACGAGCACGACATTTGACAACCAGCTTGGGTATTGAATCTCCTTGATGAAGGAAGCATCCAGTAGTTTTTTGGCTTCCTCTGTGGCAGCCTGCTTTCTTTCTGTTCCCATTTTTCGCTTTCGTTGAACAATTGGCTTGGCTGTTGGATGGAGGGAAAGCTTATGGGAGATGAAGGCTGGGTCAATTCCGGGCATATCTGCTGGAGACCAAGCAAAGAGATCGATGTTTTGCTTTAGCAAGTTAATGATTGTCTCTTCTTCTTCTGGGGAGAGGTTGGCTCCGATGTTGGTGACTTGATCAGGGTTAACACCTATCTGTATTTGCTTCAAGTCATCAATCGGCTTAAGTCTCTGATCACTGAAGTCTTCTTTGGGATCTAAATCGGCAAAATTGATACTGTGAGAACTTGCTATTGGGCCGGGTTCGGCGTTTTTCTTTTTTGTTTTAAGGCTGTCAAGGTAGCATTGTCGAGCAGCTTCTTGGTCAGCTTTTAGTGTTCCCACGCCCCATTCTCCAGGGGATATTTCAGAGTTAGATAGCGAGTGAAGAGTGTTGCGCCTAGGGCGTCCAACGCTGGTCTTCCCATGATGATGTTGTATGAAGACTGGGCATCTATAACCAGATACCGCACCTTGATTGTTCTAGCCTGATCCCATATTCCAAATGTGGTTTTGAGGGTGATGTGTCCTTTTACTTGTACCTGTTCACCTGAGAAACCAACCAAAGTAGCATGGTAAAGTTGTAAATGTTCACGAGACAATTGTATACCTTGGAAGGCTTCCCAATATATGATGTCTGCTGAGCTCCCTGGGTCTATCAATACACGACGGACATTGAAGTTGAGGAGTTGGACGATTATCACCAATGGGTCGTCTTCGTGCGGTGCGATCCCTTCTAGGTCCTTTGGAGAAAAATTCAAATCTGGTTCGCCCTTTGCTGCCTTGAGATTAGGATTGGACTCAGCCACCTGCATTACTTGGCGAGCATATCTTCTCCGGGCAGAACTAGTTTCGCCGCCACCCGCGAATCCGCCAGAGATGGTGTTTAAGATGTGCTGTACCGGAGGGACTTCGTCTTCTTCTTCACTGTTGTCCAATTTGACTATCTGGGATTGTAGTTTTGGGCGAGGTTCTTTTGATGTATGGCTTCCTGAGGCTTCCGAGTCGGCCTGAATGTATTTATTTAAGAGACCCTTTCTGATCAGCTTTTCGATTTCGTTTTTGAGGGCGAAGCAGTTTTCTGTATCGTGTCCCCGGGCTCTGTGATACTCACACCATAGGTGAGTTTCTCTACCCAGAGCTCTTCTTGCCGAATTTAATTCTGGGATGAGTTTGGTGTGGAGGATATCCTTTAGAATAACCTCTCTTCTTTGATTCAAAGGGGTTAGCCCTCCCCGCTGTGGGCTGGCTCTGCGTTGAGACTCGCGTCGTTGGGAGGTATTTCGTGGAAATTCCTCAGGTTGGTGCCTGCGATCCTGCACTCTCTCCCTAACGTCTCGGATACGTTTTTCAGCGTTGCTTTCCTCGCCTTTCATGTATGCCTCTGCCCGGGCTAAGACTTCTTGCATGCTTGATGCCGGCCTGTATGCTAAGGATTCGTTGAACTGCCCGCCACGTTGGCCATTAGTAAAGGCATCGGCGAATTGCCGTTGGTCTGAGTGTTCGACGTCGACAGTTATGTCAGTAAATCGACCCAAGTATTCTCGGAGGGATTCGTTGGGACCCTGTCTGGTGTTGAACAGGGTGGCCGTTGTGGTTTTTCGGTGTCTCCTGTCTGAAAAGTGTCGGACGAATTTCTTGGAGAAGTCGGCATAACTGGAAATAGAGTTTTGGGGCATACTCATATACCAGCGGAGAGCCGCTCCTTTCATGGTTCCTAAAAATAACTTGCACTTGAGAGTGTCATATGCTCCGATGATGGCCATTTGGGTATCAAAAGCTGTCACATGCTCCTGAGGGTCTCATCTACCATCATAACTTTCTAAAGGAGGGGGTTTGAAGTTTTGCGGAACCACGTCTATCATGATGGAGTCCACCAATGGCTGGGGCTTTTCTATCTGAACATTGTCCAGGCTGTTGGGATCTTTTTCTTGTTGAAACTGATCCATTCTGCGCTGCAAGGCTTGATTTTGCTTGCGGAGATCGTCGATGATGGCATTGACCCCTACTAGTAAGGGATGCTCTTCTGTCGTAGGTTGAACAGGAACGGTTGTACGAGGAAGTGGAGTTTCATTGATGACGGGTATTGCGGTGGGTACAGTTACCGGTGAGGTGACAGTTTCCTGGGTAGGAATGGGAACGGGAGTAAGATGGGCGAGGAGTTCGAGGACGTCCTTGCGACCGAGGCTCATTCCTGGAAGAGTTGCCACGAGAGGAACTCGGTGGACGACGTTGACGATCACGGCGGGTAGTGACCATATTAGGAAAATAGGAGTGTGGCCGGGAATGATTTTACCGGGCCCCACAGTGGGCGCCAATGTACTTGAATAATTTGTTAGTAAGTCAGAATGATTACAAGAGGTCGGATAATTATCTATCTATCACAGTTATAGTGCTAGTTTGTTTTCTCTGCCCTTTTCTATGTTGCCGCATACTCTATTTATAGCCGAACTCTGTCGTAACCGGCGAGTTATGCTGCATGTCCGAGCTCCTTGTCGCTGCTCTGCGTGTCCTCTGGGCTATGTGGCGTCCTTATCCGTACTGCTGATCCTTCAGGCCGAGTACATGTGGAATTCAGCATGAGCGCCATCTGTCGTACACGCGGAGAGGATTTATGTCGAGCTCTATATGCCGGGCTTCATTTACGCTCGGCCGGTTTGGACGGTCCGGGAAGCTACCTAAATCATTAGAAGAATTATGAGCTAGGAATAAAAATCCTCCTTATCCAAGAATTACAACGACATAATGAAAAACAACAACAATAGAACAAAGAGAAACACGTCAATAGTCAAGCGGTGGAGGCAAGGGAACAAGAACTACATCACCAGCTGGGGGACATGAGGACGGCCACCCAAATAGGGGAGGCGGTCAGGCCCTCGCTTAGACCCTTTCAACCATTTTCGATTGAGATTCAAGGGGTTGCTAGTTGTAAGACATTTTCTAGGACGCGAGGGAGGTGGCACTAAAGTGGTTCACCAGCTTGCCTTCATGGTTGGTGTTTAACTTTGAAGACCTCTCAATGAGGTTTAAAAAGACTAGTTACTTTTTGTGTTCTCTGCTTTTTTAAAAAGAAGATTGCTTAATGGACATGCCTTTTGTATCCGGACCAAATGCAGCAACAAGGTGAAATTTCAGATTGAACAACTGACCTCTATACAAGTCACAAACAGGAATGGTCATCATAACATAATACTAACAACACTTATATGACAAAAAAAAATAAGCGCCAGTTATTAAATTTCAGATATACTTTTATATTTATATATATTTATGCCCTCACATTGTTCCCCTAAAGATGAGGATCTCCAATATTTATATCCGTACTTTCTCAGCAGCTTCTTTGATCTGGTCAATTGTAAAAACACCGAAAAACTCGTCGTCTGTGACACCGTTGATAACTGCCAACGCAACATCATCAACACTAACAGGTGGAGCCAAAAGTAGATCAGATGCAGGAAGTGAGCTTAAAGGTTTGGTGAAGTTCTCTACTGCTCGTAGAATTTTCTCTGCTGGTTCCCCTACCAAATCTAGAGGAATCTCAAAACCATCTACTCTCCTTTTACCGTATATGAAAGCTGGTCTTAAGACGATACCTGTAGATGTTGTTGGGATTTAAGTGAATTGTCAAGAATGCAAGTCAATTAAGAAAACAGCAAGACCTATATAATTTGTTAGCTTTATATCCTTCAAAAGCGGAATTTTCATCTTTCACAAGTCCTATCGCTGGATCCTCAATGAGCTTTACCACTATTACTATTAGTCTAAAAATAAACATTTCGGCAAATCGACTCATTTGCAAATAAACTTGAGTTCAGAACCTAAGGTTCTTTTTCGCAAAACTTGAATACCAACTTAGTTTTAAGATCATGATAGGCATAGATTTTTTTTTTGAAAGGCAAAGGCATAGAATAATGACCTGAGCTAGGGTACTTGGAGAGAACTTCAGATTCTGCTTTCCTCTTTCCTTTGAAGTACCCAGATGAAAGTAAAAATGATGGTAAGTTGTAGTCATGGACTGAGATCAATATGAATTTGGGAATTCCTGCAAGGTAAAAGAAGAGGGGCATGAAATTGAATAGCGCAATTAAGTTACTAATCTATGGTTCTATAAATAGATTCAAAACATCAGCACAAAGAAGCATGCCGGACGGTATGAACTTCATACAAAGCTTTAAGCATTAAACCATCATGAACTGCTCATATGCACACCAACACCCTGAAATGAGACGAAACACTGCAAATCTGCAATGTGCTAACTTGCTGAAACTTTCAGACATTTTTTCTTTGACACAACTGATGAGTCAAAGCAGGCTGCTCAACAGCGAACATCAAAGTATTTCATCTATTTTCCATTAATTTGCTACTGAAGAAAAAAGCAAGAGTTCATCGAATAATAACAATCAATTGTCAAAACTCACTCTTGCTCTTGCTCCTTGATCACAAATGCAAATAATGTAGATTGCAAGTTAATGCTCAATGAGAGGCTCACCATATTCCTTTGCAGCATTGACAGCCACAACATTAGCCTCACCATTAATTTTTATCATTTGTTCATCGCTACCAAAACCTCCAAGGGTTGAAACTACTGCAGTAGCTCCAGGAAGTACTTCATCCCAGTTTACATAAAAAACATCTCCTGCACATTAGGCATAACACTGAAATACTCTCCAGAGAAAGACTGTTGAGATAACATAAAAGACAGCTTAGATGCCAGAACATATATTATATTTGATCTGTCTTACAATTTTCATTCACAGATACTGTTATGATGTTTATATCTAACTAACCAGCCTGAATCTCTGGTTAGAGGGAACAAGATGGCCTTATTTATAAGATCATATTTGGTGTGTATATCTTTGGGTTAATTTAATATACTCAAACTCCAACTATTGCTACCATAAAGAAGATAAAACGACAACAATAACCAAGTGTCTTTCTAACTTCTTACTTATCTCTTCTCTCAACTCTTCAACTAAACCTATATTATCCACTAAAAACATCTCTTGAATAAGTCCAGTAAGCATGTCTAGAACAAACATAGAAAGATAAGGCTCAAAGTTAACCCATTGGTGCATACCATTGGTTATAGGGAAATTTTATCTATTTTTATTTTGCGTTCTCCGCACTTGTCATGCCCTCAATATATATTTTTGATTGCTTGGGTGTAAGAAATATGAGCTCTTTTCTTTTTTAGAGCCTTCCACAACACCTCTCTTGGTACTCTATCATGAATTTCCCAAATCGATAAAAACCATGTTTGTGTCATTTTGATTCCTTCAATATCTCTCCGACATCAATAAAAAAATAAAAAAGATAGGATGGAATTAATATTTTATTTGTTCGAATGAAAGCATACAGACAAATGCAGTAGTATTAAAAGGAATGATTTTATTATAGTTATCAACATAAATTCATAATAATCTGAAATGACATGCATTCAAATGATAATTCGAACTGGCAAACTGTAAAATCATGGCCCTAAGATTCTGCCATGATTTTTGGGTACACATATTTCTCATAAATAACGGGGAATCTCAAAATTAGGAAAATTTTCTCATAAATAACTGCGACACAAATAGCGGCGGAGCGGCAACTGGCCGCTACTCTCGAAATAACGGCTGCTAGCTATTCTTCAAATAGCAGTGCTATTACTGTTATCGCGCACGCCAAGGGAGGGAGTGGTGTATTTTGTGGATTTCAGGCTTAAAGGTGTTTGTTTTCTTTACTTTGGTTGTTATCTACTTGTATGTTTTGCTTAAGTTCTATGAAAATTTATTATTAATTATGAAAAGTTCATGAATTTTGAGTAATTTTCCTACTTTTTAGCATTTACATATATATAAATATAGTATTAATTATTTGATATATTTTAAAAATATTATAATAGCAGTCATCCCGCTATCCCGCTAAACCGTTTTAGGTGTCGGCCGCTCCGCGCCATTAGTCGGGATTGATAACTATCAATCAAAGGACAAAAACACAAGGAGAAATGTAACCAATTAATATCTAAAGTTCCAAACACAAGCACGGTGATGAAAGGTGTAAAGTGAGTGGCAGTGTGGAGATTGTCAAACTGTTATTGATCATAATAATTAACTACTCTTCGCTAAAATTTATGTGTATTATTTATACTTTGTGTTAATACTCTCTCTGCACTGCCCTCTTCCTGTATATGCTGGATTTGGATCCTCTCATGTTGTGAGTCAACATGAAGGGGTCATGTTGGTGGATCTCACCATTAAATCTTCTGAATATATTTCTAATGGGACTCACCAATAAGTTTTAAGGGTGAAATTCCCCACATAATTCCCTCACATTGAACTCCTACATGAGAGGATCAAATCTGTATATGCTTGGATGCCCTTAACTACTTACAAGAAAATAATTCATGCATATCTTTAGTATTAGGTTAACTTAACATGCCTGAAATCCAAGTAACCTGATCTACCCATGAATCAGAGTAAGTAGGACGTCCTGACCTGTGAAACAAAAATCTCAGTCAAATACATGAAATCGAAACAAAAGGCAGCATGAAAGAGACATATAAACAAACAGATATAGCCACTTAGTTCAACATTTCATAAACCTGTTTAGACTTATCACTTCTATGCCCTTAGATACTGCTGCCTTGCATATGGCAGAACCAACAAAGCCATTGCCTCCCAACACTACAATCTACGAGATACAACACACATTTAAGTAAGTGTTTTTGCAACAAAAAAAAGTTCAAAGAAAATTTTGGATAATATATATCAAATTGTCAAAACAAAGGGAAGTGTGTACAGTACATACCCTTTCACTTCTAACATCAGCCACAACATCTATAGTGGAAGAATTATAATCGTTCCTAACACCTGCTTCTGCATAACTGCAACTAACTGCAAATCTACAGAAAAATATATATTTATACACAGAGCATTAGAGAAAACATCACACAATATAGATATTTAAATCCAATTTTTAATCACAAGACAATCAAGACCCGCAAAGCAAAGGGGGAGCAAAACTTGGTCAGTAACTAAAACTAATGCAAATAGTGTTTGTCACATGCAACACGAAGGATTGGGTACAACATAGATAATCATAATGGAAGGCTAAATTTTAATATAATCCTTAGCATAAACATTAATAAGACAATAATGAAAACAACAGCTTAAACTTCTTCACTAGCCAAGTCCAAAATTTTATCCTGCAACAACCCATTAGGTCGTTACTCACTGAAATTCATAATGATGATTTATGAAGAATCAGCAATTACCAAACAAACATAGAATCCAAGTAAAGCTAATTTCATGGTCCTATGTTCCAAACACTAGCTAACAGCGGAAAACATTAAGATTCAAAGAAAAATAGAGAAAATAATTCAAACCCAAAAAAAAAGAAATGAAAAAAGTTATGAGCTTTGGGAGATGGAATTGGATTACTAACCGGTGATTTTTGAAATGCAAGGAAGGTGGAGTTTGAAAGAAAGGTCTTTTGAGAGAGAAAGCGGTGGCAGTAGGACGAATTGAAACGGCGGGGAGAGTCAGAAACGACGTCATTTCGGTTTGGAGATGCTGTGTTCAGCTTAGCCGAAGTTGTAAGAAACAGAGAATTGAGAGAAGGAAGAAGAAAAACAATGACGGTTTGAAACAACCACCACGTGAATTTTGCCCTCTTGTTATTTCAATTTTTTCATTTTAAAAAACTAAAAATAAAATTGGCATTTGCTGCTCTTGCCTGCTTCAAATACGTGTCTTCTATGTCTTCCCATTTATCTTTTTATGCAATTTTCATCATATCAATTTACTATAGCTAGTAATTAATGACTTGATGATAGTGTAGAGAACGGAACACAAGAGAGAAAGATACCTCACAACGGCAGATTCGAGGTAAATTCGAGATTACTTCGAGCTCGCTCTTGGTGTCCCGAGCTCAGGCGCATCAAGTAGGGGTCGGTGGAAGTCGTCCATCAGAGCCTAAGTTGGGTAGTACCTGCAATGACACTCAAACGCTCAAGTCAATGAGATGGAAGTCAGCATGAGGTAGAGAAAGAAAGTGTACCTGCTGTATTAAATGTCAGCCTATTTATAGGTGTCACGAAGGTGTAAGGAGCGCTTTGGCGTGCAAGTAAGAGGTGAGATCCAAACGCTCGTTCTGGTCGCGCAATCTCCACCGTTGTTAAGCCATGGCTCACGGATCCTAAATCAACATTTTGACCAGATATTCATTTAGCAGCCTCAAAATGATGTATGGTGTTGCGTCATAGACACACTTAGAACAAGTATACTCTATCGCAGAAGTAGTATAAAAAATATCGTCTCCACAGGGATTAATTAATAAGTACCAAACTAATCAAAATTTGTTATTGTTTAGACGAATGAATATTTCAAAGTTGTAACGGAAACAAATAAAACAATAAATAACCATAATTAAAATGAAAGGTTGAATCAATGGAGAGAGGCCTGAGGTCACGGTTTCACTTACAAGCTTCGATTCCCCTATGTCTAATTCTACCTGAATTCTTTTATTTTATTCGATCACCAATCCTTTTACTGAAGCTATTAATCTGTTTGGTCATTCGCGATTAATATTCTTTTTCCTAAATTAACTCTTGTTTGGTCATGCAAAAATTTAAATTCAAGAAAAGCATAAAGAGCAAAAAGATTGAATGATCGGAAGACTAAATTAAAGTTTGGTCATGCATTAATTATAGTCTCAATTATCCTATAGGTCCACCAACTAATTGCAGTACGGTCGCTGATCAACTAATTGGTTATGAACATGCAAAGGATAAAAGCAATAAGATAATATTAATTGAAATAAAAGTCGGGAATTCAAAGCATAAATTAAAACATAAAAAAGTCTCTAGTCTTGCAAGATCCACCTAGACCCTAGTAGAGGATTTAGCTATCCATAGAGACTAAGAACAATGAAATAAAATTAGGAGTCATGATTCACAGAGATAAAAATAACCCGGATTAGAGAAAATATTTATCTTGAATTTTCTGTCTCCTTTTTCTGCATCCAAGCTCTCTCACAGTGTCAAGAACGGGTATCCAAAACTCTTCTTTCTCCTTGCCGGCGCTACTGTTTTTCCAACTTTGTGCGGCTGCTGTGTTGTGTATGTCTGGCTCCCCGCCGTTGTGTGTGCGACACTCCTTTTTATAGAGATAGCTTATGAGTATTAGGTTATGTGCTTGCCAAGTTTTCCAAATTCTCTACTTCACCTTGCCGGCCTTCTCAATTTTTGTCATGTGTGTGCTTTTTTTTCTTTCTAATCATCACGTTTAATTTCTCTCCATGCCTTACTAAATGCTTTTGGGCTGTGACAATTGGGTTAATGGGCTGATCCTCTTCTTTTTTAATTTAAGCACTTCTTTTCTTTTGGGCATTGAAATGTTGTGACCAATTCAAATGATGGGCTGCTCCCATTTGACACATCCATATATATATATATATATATATATATATATATATATATATATATGATTGAAGTCACACTTTTATTCTTTTAATCCATTTCCACCTGCAAAATATAGAGCAAAATAAATCTGTAATTTATATAATTGATAACGATTGCTCTAAAAAACGACTTAAAAGTAATTCTAAAAATGCACTAAATTGGAGTTTATCAACTCCCCCACACTTTAACTTTTGCTTATCCTCAAGCAAATTTCCTGGCTCAATAAATTTTTCAAATAAATAATAGAGACAGTCAAATAAGGAACCCAAAATTAGAAGCACAATGACAGACAATAGACAATATAGCACATATGAGGTGTCAAAAGGTTTCCCAATTAGAGGTTCATGTCCCTGAAAATTACATTTCTGTGAACAAATGCACTCGCTCACAATCTCTCTAAGTGTTTAGGGACTAGGGAAAATATATACTCAAGTTTCAACAAAATACACATTACCATATGTTTGTAATTTGACCAAATCTCCACTAAATAGTTCACATGCTTGCAAAAGATGGGGTTTGATGGGTTGTAATGGGGCCATGGTGAATTCATGCAGGGTAGGAAGTAAGAAGGAATGGATAATCAAAGGGCTAAAATAAATAAATAAATAAATAGTAACCTTTGAGATCCCCTAAAGGCAAAATCTCTATTTTTTTAACTTTAAGCATAATTCATTCCAAACAAGCCAGAAAAAATGTTATCAACATATATGGTGGGTAGGTGCATTAATAGAGATCAAGTGACAAAATAAACTCTTCTCCCCCACATTTGTATGAAGCATGGTCCTCAATGCAAATTGATCAAATAGAAACCAAAAGAAATAAATGAGAGAGAGAGAGTGTAAGAGTGACTTCCTGAGAGAGCTTGTAGTTGGAGCTTATTCCTAAGAAAGAAAAAAAAACAAAACAAAAATGAGAGAAAATAAAACACAGGTTGCCTCCTACAAAGCGCTTGTGTAACGTCCCGAGCCTGGCGGTACTAGAGTCAATCCTTGAGGGCAGTGACATAGCTCACTTGACTTAGCCCTTCCTCAAAATGCTTCACATGCTGCACATTGACCTTTAAAGTGGTGCCATCTTCATGGGATACCTCAAGCACTCCATAAGGAAACACTTGAGTAATAGTGTAGGGGCCATACCACCTTGAGCACAACTTTCCTAGAAAAAGACGCAAACGTGAGTTATAAATTAAAACTTTCTCACCTACATGGAATTCACGCTGCTGGATGCGCTTGTCATGCCACTTTTTAGTCCGCTCCTTATATAACTTGGCATTCTCATAAGCTCCCAGACGGAGCTCATCCAATTCATCGAGCTGCAGCAACCTATTTTCACCTGTAAGCTGAGCATCAAAATTTAGAAATTTTAAAGCCCAAAGTGCTTTATGCTCTAATTCAACAGGCAAATGACATGATTTTCCAAAAACAAGACCGTAAGGAGACATCCCAATGGGGGTTTTAAAAGCAGTTCTATAGGCCCATAGTGCATCATCAAGTTTCAAAGACCAATCTTTTCTTGATGCACTAACCGTCTTCTCTAAAATCCTTTTCAGCTCTCTGTTGGAAATTTCAATTTGCCTACTAGTTTGTGGGTGGTAAGGAGTTGCTACCTTAAGAGTGACTGATAACTCATATTTGTATGAGTTATTTATGCCCTTATTACGTAAATCAAACTGAGTTCTCAAGTAATTTTAGTACTTTCATATGTGAATATGTCATTAAGAGTATAATTAGAGGTTAAGAATTAATTTCATAAATATTAGGCATAATAGATGCCTTTGTTAATATTTTGATTTTGATGTTTTGCCTAAATGCTGCAGTGGTATGCCAGCAGTAAGCGCTACAGCGTTATGGAGCGTTGACCACTTGGATATTTGTGAAACCACTTGCTGAGTGATGAGTCATCAATCTGATCTTCTTCTGCTCAGCATGACATTTCAGCCTCCTAGTGGATGCAATAATACACTTGGCGCCTCCTAACTAAAGCCCATGTGATAGTTGGTGATGATTTTAATCATCACCCCTTTTTGTAAAAGTAGTTTTATGGATAATTAGGATAATATCTAATTTAGGATAATATCTATAAAAGATAATATCTAGTCTTTCATCTTCATAAGCTAGATACTCTCGAAGATAATTTTTTAGTCTTCCTCCATTGTTATTCCACTTTTAAGCTTTATTTTTAGTTTTAGTTTTATTATCTCACCTACGGTTTGCGCACGCCATAGCATCACCCATCGTGTATGACTTGGGATTCTTGGAGTGCATCTTTTGCAACCGTTCTTCTCTTGCTCACTTACGGTAATATGAACTTTTCAGTTTCTGTTGTGTTGATAATGCTTGTCATGAGCTAAACTTTTATGGTTGGATTGTTCTCATGTTTGTAATGAACCTTGAGTAAAGTTTATGTGATGTTATGATGTTTGCGATTTATTTCTTGTGTCATAATGCTTTCAAACTTGTTTTCGGACTGATCAACTAAAATAAGTTGATTCATAGGTACAGACATGGTCTATGAATAAGAACTCAAGGAATAATATGAATGAAAGGTTGTTTAAAGACATTTAGATAACTTGTACTTAACCCTAGACATAGGGGAGTAATAGTTCATAAGGTAAAAGCTGTAAGATCTTTATTATACAGGGGTAAAACTTATTTAGAGCCTAGACATAGGAGTCTTGTAACATAACCCTGGCGACAGTGACTGAAAGGCACGCTTCCATACCGCTACAGCGCTTAACGCTACAGCGTCTAATGCTATAACGCTTTGCTCTTGGGAATTTAAATAACAAAGAACTATCCAACTCTCTTTATTACTTCTTAAATTCACTACTGCTTTAACAACAAACTTATCATGTTTATAACTTCACATTTGTTATTGTCACTTGACATGTTTCACTAAGTTGTTAAGATCCTTAAACTCTTAAATTAATTCCAATCCATGTGGGAACGATCTCTATTTATCATTATATTACTTGTTGCGATTGTGTATACTTGCACATCTACTATTCGCACAACAAGTTTTTGGCACCGTTGCCGGGGATTGCATTTAATTTTTATTGTTTAAAGTTTTTAGCAACATTAGTGAAGATTTTACGCTGGTGTGTTGTTTCTTGATGTTACAGCGGTAGACGCTGCAGCGCATGCTCAGGTCCCAACCACCAGAGTTCGAGTTGGATCCTGAGCCAGAAAGAAGATTTAGGAAACTGAGACAACTTCAGAGACTAAGACAGCTTAGACCCATAATGTCTGAACACAGTGGCAGAACAAACTCAGGCAGAGGTACCACACTGGGTAGAGGCAGATCTGATCCAGGAGGTAGAGGTAGAGGACATCAACCACCCACTCCTACATTATATAATGATGAAGACTGGTATAGCAAACAATTCATAAATCAAGGCCCTGCTGACATGGTAAATGACAGGGACAGACCCATGAGGGACTATGTTGTGTTTGACCCATTAACCATGGAGACAAGCATAGCTAGGCCTACTCTTCAAACAGCTCAATTTGAATTCAAGCCCATGATGTTCCAGATGCTCCAAACAGTAGGTCAGTTTGGTGGTTCTCCCCAAGAGGACCCATATCTACACTTAAAACAATTTTTGGAGGTTTGCAGTAACTTCATTATTCCAGGGGTAAGTGATGATGCATTTAGGTTAAAACTTTTTCCTTATTCCTTAAAGGATAGACCAAAGGCCTGGTTAATTTCTCTAGTGCCTAACTCTATCCATACTTGGAATGAAATGGCTGAGAAATTCTTAGCAAAATAATTTCCACCAAGTAAGAATGCAAGAATAAGGAATGAAGTTACTGCATTCAGACAAAAAGACTCTGAAACACTGTTTGAAGCCTGGGAGAGATGGAAGAAACTGTTAAGGAGATGTCCTCATCATGGCATACCAGTAATAATCCAAATGGAAACCTTCTACAATGGGTTGGATCCTCACACCAGACTAATGCTAGATGCTTCTTCTGGGGGTGTACTACTGAAAACCTCTTATAATGAAGCATGTGAGTTAATAGATGACATTGCTACAAATAGCTACCAATGGCCCACTGAAAGGTTAGCTCTGCAAAAGAAGGTGGCTGGAGTGCATGAGATAAGTGAAGTTTCTGCTCTGTCTGCCCAGGTTGCCTCCCTCACCAACATGATAAAAGCCATGAACACTTCAAAGGCTGTAGCGATTACCGCTACAGCGCCAGTTGAACCAGTTGTAGCAGCCATTGAGCAAGCCTCTCTAGGCTCAACAAGCTATGTATATTGTGGAGGTGAGCATCTTTATGAAGAATGTCCAGGTAATCCTGTCTCTGTAAATTATGTGAGTTTCAACAAGAACAATAACCCCTACTCAAATACTTATAATCTTGGTTGGAAGAATCACCCCAACTTCAGATGGGGAGCCTACATCACCAATTTACAATGCTCCAGCTAATCCACCAGGATTTCCTACTCAAAACTATCAAAGGCAGAATGCCCCTGTTATTGATAACTCCATGGAAGGTTTGTTAAAAGGCTTCATGAGCGACTGTAAGACAACTCTGAAAACTCATGAAGCTTCCATTAAAAACCTAGAGATACAAATGGGGCAAATAGCTAATGTTCTTACCCAAAGAGCAAGTGGAGCATTGCCATCCACCACTCAAGCTTCAGCTTCTAATACTCAAGGGAAGGAGCATGTCAAGGCTATATCTCTAAGGAGTGGGAAAGATTTGCAAGGGCCATCACTTGTTTCAGGTGATGAAAAAAAATACAAAATCTGATAAAGAAAAAAAATTCTGCACCAGACGCTACAGCGCCTAAAGTTGACGCTACAGCGCCTGTTGCTGCTCAGATACCACCACCCAAAATTATTCCAGCATATCCTGACCCTCCATACCCTCAGAGGCTTAGGAAGGCTCGGGAAGATAAACAATTCAACAAATTCCTGGAAGTCCTTAAACAACTGCACATTAATGTACCTTTGGTGGAGGCCCTCCAACAAATGCCAAACTATGCTAAGTTTATGAAGGATGTGCTCACCAAAAGAAGAAGACTTGGGGAATTTGAAACTGTAGCAATGACAAGGGAGTGCAGCATGATCATGCAGAATAAACTTCCATTGAAATCAAAGGACCCTGGCAGCTTTACTATACCTTGTTCCATTGGAAATTTCTACTCTGGCCGTGCCTTATGTGACTTGGGTGCTAGTATAAATCTAATGCCAAAGTCCATATACACACAGTTGGGAGTAGGAACTGCCAGGCCTACATCAGTTACTCTGCAATTAGCTGATAGAACCCTTGCTTATCGAGAGGGAATACTAGAAGATATTCTAATCATGGTAGATAAATTTGTATTCCCTGTGGACTTTGTAATTCTGGATTTTGAAGCAGATAAGGAAGTGCCTATAATATTGGGAAGGCCATTCCTAGCAACTGGAAGAACACTGATAGATGTGCAAAGAGGAGAATTGACCATGAGAGTCAATGACCAAAAAGTCAGATTTAATGTCCTTAATGCCATGAAGTTTCCAGACCCCAATACAGAAGAGTGCTCATTTGTGACTGCTCTTGACTAAGTTGTTCAGAAGCATTTTCAAGAAAGCACTGATCATCTGGAACAGTTACTAAACAGCAATGCAAATTCAGAATATGACACAGACACTGTAGAAGAAGTAAAGGAAGTTTGGGCTAGGAAGTATGAATCTCTTGAACAAGAACACTCTGACATAAGAGAGAATCTGCCTTCCATTAAACAACCACCTACCTTAGAGCTGAAGGAGTTACCTACCCATCACAAGTATGCATATCTGGGAGAAAAAAGCACTTTGCCAGTTATAGTAGCTTCTGATCTCTCAGAGGAGCAGGAACAGGATCTGATTGGTACACTACAAAGACACAAAAGAGCAATTGGGTGGCAGATGTCTGATATTAAGGGAATAAGCCCCACCATCTATATGCACAGGATTGTGTTGGAAGAAGACTCCAAGAACTGCATTGAAGGGAAGAAGAGGCTGAACCCTATCATGAAAGAGGTGGTGAAGAAAGAGATCATCAAATGATTGGATGCAGGTATTGTTTATCCTATCTCAGACAATGCATGGGTTAGTCCTATGCAATGTGTTCCAAAGAAAGGAGGGGTAACAGTGATCACTAATTAAATGAATGAACTGTTGCCAACCAGAACAGTAACAGGATGGAGGATTTGCATGGATTCTAGGAGGTTAAACAAAGCTACAAGGAAAGATCATTTCCCCCTACCTTTCATTGACCAGATGCTGGACAGGTTAGCTGGAAAAGAATTCTACTGCTTTCTAGATGGTTATTCTGGTTATAACCAGATAGCTATAGTCCCTGAAGACCAGCAAAAGACAACATTCACATGTCCATATGGCACCTTTGCATTTAGAAGGATGCCATTTGGACTGTGCAATGCACCTGCCACCTTCCAGAGATGTATGATGGCAATCTTCTCAGACTTCATTGAAAGATCCATGGAGGTATTCATGGATGACTTCTCTGTGTTTGGGGAAACATTCCATTTATGCTTGTCCAACTTGGAAGAAATTCTAATAAGGTGTGAGGAGACTAACCTAGTACTAAATTGGGAAAAATGCCATTTCATGGTAAAAGAGGGTATTGTCTTGGGGCACAGAATCTCCAAGAAAGGGCTGGAAGTAGACAGAGCAAAGATAGAAGTCATAGAAAGGCTACCTCCTCCAACAAACATCAAAGGCATCAGAAGTTTTTTGGGACATGCTGGATTCTATAGGAGGTTCATAAAAGATTTTTCAAAAATCTCCAAGCCTCTGTGCCAACTGTTGCAGCATGATATCCTTTTCATATTTGATGAAGATTGTATGCAAGCCTTCAAGAAACTGAAGAAAGCTTTAATAACTGCACCAGTTATTGTAGCTCCTGACTGGAGTAAGCCTTTTGAGCTTATGTGTGATGCAAGCGAATTTGCCATTGGAGCTGTGCTGGGGCAAATGTATGATAAAATTTTTCATTCAATTTATTATGCTAGCAGAACACTAATAGAAGCTCAATTGAATTACACAGCCACAGGAAAAGAACTTTTGCCTGTTGTCTTTGCATTTGACAAGTTTAGATCATACTTGGTGGGAACTAAAGTGATTGTCTTTATAGACCACTCTGCCATCAAGTATTTGATCACTAAAAGAGATGCAAAGCCAAGGCTTATTAGATGGGTTCTCCTACTCCAAGAATTTGATTTAGAAATTCGTGATAAAAAAGGAGTGGAGAACCAAGTTGCTGATCATTTATCCATAATAGAAAGAGAAAATGCAGGTACAGCAGGAGGAGAAATCAAAGAATACTTCCCAGATGAGAAGCTGTTGGCAATAACTGCTGAGGCAACAACCGCTGTAGCGGTTAGCGCCATCACACTAGACGCTGCAGCGCCTGAACCTTCAACACCTTGGTATGCTGACATTGTAAATTTTCTAGTTAGCAAGGTGGTACCTGTTGAGATGAATTATCAGCAAAAGAGGAGGTTCTTCCACACAGTGAAACAATATTACTAGGATGAACCTTTTCTCTACAAGAAATGCCAAGACCAATTGATGAGGAGATGTCTTGCAGAGGAAGAGCAAGACCAAATGCTACAGCACTGCCATTCTGCACCATGTGGTGGGCATTTTGGTGGGATCAGAACTGCTGCTAAGGTATTGCAATCCGGTTATTATTGGCCTACACTTTTTAAGAATGTTCAGGACTTTGTGAAAGGCTGTGATAGATGCCAGAGAACAGGGAATATATCAAATAAACATGAGATGCCATTGACAAACATCCTAGGGATAGAACTCTTTGATGTTTGGGGAATGGATTTCATGGGACCTTTCCCCCCTTCTCATGGAAATCTGTACATCTTAGTAGCTGTGGATTATGTTTCAAAGTGGGTAGAGGCTGTTGCTCTACCCAATAATGATGCAAAGTCCGTGAGCAAATTTTTGTTGAAAAATATATTTACAAGGTTTGGAACTCCGAGAGCCATCATAAGTGATGAGGGTTCTCATTTCTATAATAAATTAATTGAGACTCCCTTGGCTAAATATGGAGTCAAGCATAAAATTGCCACTGCTTACCATCCACAAACTAGTGGTCAGACTGAGTTATCCAACAGAGAGATAAAGAGAATGCTGGAGAAAATGGTTGGGCCTACAAGAAAGAATTGGGCAATACATCTAGATGATGCCTTGTGGGCCTATAGGACAGCTTTCAAAACACCCTTAGGGATGTCTCCCTATAGGCTGGTCTATGGAAAGGCTTGTCACTTACCAATAGAGCTACAACACAAAGCCCATTGGGCCTTGAAAAAGCTCAATTTTGACTACAATGAAGTAGGAGGTGCTAGAATGCAGCAATTGAATGAACTGGAAGAAATTAGGCACTTTGCCTACGAAAATGCAGCAATCTACAAAGAAAAGACCAAGGTATGGCATGGCAAAAAACTACAAAGAAGAGAGCTGATTGAAGGAGAGCAAGTGTTGCTGTTCAATTCATGGCTTAAATTATTCCCAGGTAAGTTGAAGTCAAGATAGTCAGGCCCATTCAAGTTAGTAAAACTATACACCCATGGAGCAGTAGACCTATATGATGCAGCAACTAACACTACCTTTAAAGTAAATGGTCAGAGAGTCAAGCAATACTTTGGTGGAGATGTGGTAAGGAACAAAACCACAATTGAGTTTAAAGATCTCTAAATAAAAGAGAAAGTCTGGCTGAAGACTCTTAAAGCAAGCGCTCTTAGGAGGCACCCCAAGGATTTTAACAATTGTCTTTTTTCTTTTTCAGGAATTCAGCTTATCAGTAAACGCTGCAGCGCTTGCCGCTGCAAAGGCGCTATAGCGGTGTTGTTGCAAGGCTGAACGTGGTCAAACAAAAAAAATAAATATCTTCACTCATGGGTGACGTGGCAGTTTCTTTTTAAATCTTATCCTAACTGCTCCTACAGCAGTAAACAATCAACTCAACCACTTTACCTTTTCTCTCTCCCACTTCACTCACACAATGGCACTTCTCAAACACAACCCCCCCCCCCCCACGCAATCAATTACTCTCTTCTTCTCCACCCTTCTAACCGTCCTCACCACTCCACTCGTAACCCACCATTCTCGTTTTTCTTTTTCTAACGCAGAACCCAGCATTTTCCAAAAACCTAACTGTCCATACTCAGTGTTTTTGAAACCAAACACAACGCCATGACTAAAAAGCAAACTGCTGCGAAGAAAACTGGTAAGGGAGCCAATATGAACCCAGAAACCTCAAAACCGACCAAAGTAACCCTAGATACTCAAAGATTTTGGAAGATGGAGTTCATAGCAGAGAGGGGTTTCAAAACTGAGAAAGCTCCTGAGGCGTTCACCACTACCGTCGCAGCGCTAGGATGGGAGCATTTTATCAAGCATAGGAAGCAGTTTGTGGTCTCGTTGGTGAGAGAGTTCTACGCAGGAATAGAAGAACCCAAGGATGGAAAGCCCCAAACCTATTCTGTGGTTAGGGGTGAAACAGTGAACTTCAATGCAAGGACCATCAATGATCTGTTTCATCTTGGTTATCAAGGAAAGACGCTGGAAAACAAGGTAAAATTTTGGGGAAAAGAGGAAATGGAAGGAGTCAGAGTAAGGATTTGTGTAGAAGGATCCAGATGGGAGAAATTTGGGGCTGAGTACAAGATCAAGAAGTCATACCTATGTGAAGAAGCCAATCTATGGTGCAGCTTTATCAAACACTCACTACTGCCAACCTCTCACACCACATTTGTGGAGAAAGAGAGGCTGATTGTAATAGATGCTATTATGGCAGGGGAGGACATTGATGTGGGTAGGTTGATTGCGAAGGAAATAGAGAAGTGCAAGATCAAAAAGGGAGGTAACATTTACTTTCCTTGCTTAGTTACTGAGTTATGTTTAAATGCTGATGTTGAAGTTCAGAAGAAGGAAGAAAGGAGATCCCCTCAGGGAGCTTTTCCCTGCATGTTCAAGCCTAAGCAGAAGCCTGCCGCTATAGCGTCTGCTGACTCTGTGATGCTACAGTGTCTGGCCCTGCAGCAGCAGTCTCTCTGCCGTTTTGTAAAAGAGAAGTTTGAATGGGAAAAGGCTATGTATGCTCAAATCTCCAAGGGAAAAACATCTGCACCACCACCAGAATTTCCAGAATGGCTAATGGATGAAGAGCCATCTAAAGGGGTGGAAGCAGAGGGAAGCAAGAAGGAAAAGAAGAAACCTGTGGAAAGCCCAGCAAAGAAGCCAAAACAAAGCCCTGCTAAGAGAATGAGGAAAGTAATTATAGAAGAAGAAAGTCTGGATTCTGAGGAAATGGAAGAAATTAGTGAGGAAGGTGAGGAAGAGACTAAGGCTGTAATGGAGGAAATGCAAAAGGATGAGGATGAAGAATCATCCCAAGAGGAAAAAACAAGTTCTGAAGCAGAAGAGGTGTACAGAGATCTAACCCCAAGCCCCAGCAAATCCCCACCTAAAACCCATTCCACCTCATCCCAAATCACACCCCCAACATGCCCCTCTCCCATCCCAGAATCAGACCATCAATCCCCAAGCAAATCCCCACCTAAGAAAGGCCAAGAAAAAGTGAATGAGCAACAACAACCCCCACCCCAGAAAGAACAACCTGGAGCCACATCTCTGAAGAAATCTACTGTGTCTTACACTAGGGCTAGAAATAACCCAGGAGTCAAGTTGGCTGATTACCCAGAAGAAGGTATTCAGCCAGTAAACGCTGCAGAGGCTAATGCTGCAGCGTTTAGCGACGCAAACCCTGAGGCTGATGAAAAACAAGAAGAAGCTAGTGAGAAGACACCAGAGGAAGAAGCAGCAGAGAAATTGCAGGAGATGAAAAGCTGCAAAGAGGTGGAGCTGAAGGAAAGTGAAGAGAAAGGAGGAAGCGCTACAGCGTCAACCGCTGTAGCGGTGGAAAAGACAAAACCCACTAACACAAAGAAGAAAAAGGCAGCAAGAGCAGCCCCAATCCCTTCAAGAGCCAGCAAAAGGCTCAAGAAGGCATAAAAAGGCAAGTGGTTTTGGCTGTTCAAGCCTGATGCTGTATTTTGTATTGTATTTTGTTTAAGGCCTCTCCCTTTTACCATGCATGAAGCAGTGAGGACACTGCTAAAAGTTTAAAGTTTTGGGGAGGACCTTATGGATATTAAATTCTATTTTGTTAAGTACAATCATGTTTTATTATAATTAACTAATGTTATGCCATGTTTTGTTTGTTTAAATACAATAGATGAGTAGCTGCACTTTTTAAATTTTATAGTAACAAAAATTGAACTTAGGTAGCTAAATTAAGTGATGACTGGATGTTTTTAAGTAAAGTAGCCTTGTGTTTTCAATGAAATAGTTTAATTGCTGCTTTTACACTAAACTCCAAACTTATGCAAAGAACTTAGTTAGCTAGTGATCATCCAAAGCTGAAATTAGTCCTAGTTAACCAAGGGATAGTCAAATTTTGACTAAAAAGTGAGAGTTGTTTTTAAAGCTAAGTTTGTAGGTGCATAGGTTATGTTAAGGCTAGGTATTAAGATGATAGTAGGTCAGTGCAATAAGATTTAAAATAGTGTAAAAAAATGGTCTTGACAATTGTTGCAAAATGCCTAAGAAAGAAAAAAAAATGCTGAACTGTTCCAAAATGCAGAAAAAGAAAAGAAAAAAATCAAATGAAAGAATGCAAATAAGGAGGTCAGCAATAAAGGAAGTAACTGATGTTGTTCATCAAACCACCAGCGCTGTAACGTTTAAGCGCTACAGCGGTAAGAAAGCACCAAATCAAAACTTAGTGCACTGACTGAATATCTGAAATACCTAATTAAAGCCCTTTGTTGTGCTTTGAAGCCCCCATTACTTATGTGAAATTGTTAATCCACTCTCTCTTTTGAAAAAATTCTTTGCCTACTCCAAAAGAAGGCTACTCTATCTAAAGCCTAGGAGAAATGTTGAAATTAGCTAGGATCTGAGCTAAGCTTTGAAGTCACACACTCACATTTGAGCAGTATTCATTTTATTTGTTATAAAAACACATTGCTATGTGAGGGTGTTCAGAATAGTTTGAAGTAATAGCCTAGCATGAGTAAATTTTTGAGAAATCCTATTTAATTTAAAAGCTGCAGCTAGTTATACTTTTAAGCTTATTTGTCAAGTTGTTTTCTTGTCTTATTCAAGTGTCATTACTTGAGGACAAGCAATGGTTTAAGTTTGGGGGTGTGATAACTCATATTTGTATGAGTTATTTATGCCCTTATTACGTAAATCAAACTGAGTTCTCAAGTAATTTTAGTACTATCATATGTGAATATGTCATTAAGAGTATAATTAGAGGTTAAGAATTAATTTCATAAATATTGGGCATAATAGATGCCTTTGTGAATATTTTGATGTTTTGCCTAAATGCTGCAGCGGTATGCCAGCAGTAAGCGCTACAGCGTTATGGAGCGTTGACCACTTGGATATTTGTGAAGCCACTTGCTGAGTGATGAGTCATCAATCTGATATTCTTCTGCTCAGCATGACATTTCAGCCTCCAAGTGGATGCAATAATACACTTGGCGCCTCCTAACTAAATCCCATGTGATAGTTGGTGATGATTTTAATCATCACCCCTTTTTGTAAAAGTAGCTTTATGGATAATTAGGATAATATCTAATTTAGGATAATATCTATAAAAGATAATATCTAGTCCTTCATCTTCATAAGCTAGATACTCTCGAAGATAATTTTTTAGTCTTCCTCCATTGTTATTCCACTTTTAAGCTTTATTTTTAGTTTTAGTTTTATTATCTCACCTACGGTTTGCGCACGCCATAGCATCACCCATCGTGTATGACTTGGGATTCTTGGAGTGCATCTTTTGCAACCCTTCTTCTCTTGCTCACCTACGGTAATATGAACTTTTCAGTTTATGTTGTGTTGATAATGCTTGTCATGAGCTAAACTTTTATGGTTGGATTGTTCTCATGTTTGTAATGAACCTTGAGTAAAGTTTATGTAATGTTATGATGTTTGCGTTTTATTTCTTGTGACATAATGCTTTCAAACTTGTTTTGGGATTGATCAACTAAAATAAGTAGATTCATAGGTACAGACATGGTCTATGAATAAGAACTCAAGGAATAATATGAATGAAAGGTTGTTTAAAAACATTTAGATAACTTGTACTTAACCCTAGACATAGGGGAGTAATAGTTCATAAGGTAAAAGCTGTAAGATCTTTATTACACAGGGGTAAAACTTATTTAAAGCCTAGACACAGGAGTCTTGTAACATAACCCTGGCGACAGTGACTGAAAGGAACGCTTCCATACCGCTACAGCGCTTAACGCTACAGCGTCTAACACTATAACGCTTTACTCTTGGGAATTTATATAACAAAGAACTATCCAACTCTCTTTATTACTTCTTAAATTCACTACTGCTTTAACAACAAACTTATCATGTTTATAACTTCACATTTGTTATTGTCACTTGACATGTTTCACTAAGTTGTTAAGATCCTTAAACTCTTAAATTATTTCCAATCCATGTGGGAACGATCTCTATTTATCATTATATTACTTGTTGAGCTTAAGTTAAGCATAATTTAATTGTTTGTGGTGTGAAATTTTGGGTATTATGGTTTTTTATCCTTTATATATTGTAATAAAAATATTAAATAATATATTTAATTAATTCCGGTTGAACCCCCGATTCAACCGGTTGAACCCAAGAACCCCTGAACCGCTACCTCTTCCGGTTCAATGTCCGGTCCGGTTTTGAATACCTTGTATATTACATTTGAAGGAAGAGGCTTTAATTCAAGCTCAGGAGCCTCTTCAATTGAAAGTTTGGCATTTGGAGTATTACCCCATTCCAATTCCTCAAATCTATAGTTACTCCAATTTTTCTGGTGAGACTGCAAAAAATTAAGAACTTTTCTTCCTCACCACCCTGCAATATGCCAAGTCCCTGAACAGTAAGTACTTTTTCTAGAGGGTCCTGAATTCTTAAATCATTAAAACTTTCAGAGGTAACCACGTCATTAATATCCAGAGCTTGAATAAAATTACAAGAAGCAAATGAGGAAGGATTTTTTAATGAGTTCAAGGCTTGAAATACAAGTTCCTCATCTCCAAATATCAAAGTCAATTTCCCTGCTGAACATCAATTAAGCTTTTTCCTGTAGCTAAGAAAGGTCGCCCCAAAATAATTGGGACTTCCTCATCTTCTTCCATATCCAATACAACAAAATCAGCAGGGAAAATAAACTTATTAATCTTAACTAAAACATCTTCCACCACTCCACGGGGGTGGGCAATGGATCTATCAGCTAGCTGCAAAGTGATGTTAGTAGGATGTGGTTCCTGCAAACCAAGCTTTCTAAAAACAGAAAAAGGCATCAAATTTATACTTGCTCCTAAATCACATAAAGCCTTTTCAAAATGAGAGTTACCAATTGTACAAGGGATGGTAAAACTACCTGGATCTTTAAGCTTAGGTGGTAACTTTTTTAGAACTATAGCAGAACATTCCTCATTAAGCCTAACTGTCTCAAAGTCTTCTAACTTCCTTTTGTTAGAAATAATTTCTTTTAAAAATTTGGCATATTTAGGCATTTGAGCAATAGCTTCAGCAAAAGGAATGTTGATATGCAATTTTCTAAATATTTCAAGAAATTTGGCAAATTGCTTATCATGCTGCTCATTTTTAAGTCTTTGAGGATAAGGAACATTTACCTTTGCTTGCTCATATTTTTCCCTTTCCTTTTTACTTTCCTCAGAAGTGCTCCCATCAGTAGGAGCTTGTATTTCTTTCTCGGGCGCCCGCCCATCTTGATTGTTTTCTTGAACCAGCTCATTGCCACTCCTAAGAGTGACAACCTTGCAATGCTCATTTCTTGGATTAGGCTCAGTTTGGGTAGGCAGAGAGCCTTGAGGCCTTTGAGACAACACAGTAATGAGATTTGAGATTTGACCCTTCAGGCTTCCAAATTCGTTGTTCATGGCTCCAATTTGGCCCTCCAAGCTTCCAAATTCTTCATTTGTCTGTTGCATAAACCTTGTCAACACATCATTGGTATCCAACTTTTTCTCCTCTTTCCTTTGCACATGTGGAGGCTTATAGGAGTTCGAGCTTTGCTCCTTTTGTTGTCCTCCCCAAGAGAAATTAGGGTGATTTCTCCAACCCGGATTGTAAGTGTTTGAATAAGGGTCATTTTGGGTCAGGTTGGAATTCTGAATCTAAATAATTGCTCAAATTCAAGTAAAATAAGTGTTAAATATAGTTCTATATATAAAATAACAACATTCCAAGGTTTTAAAGGTTAAAAGTATGACTTAGCATTTTGCATATATATTGGTATGTTTGATGTGTTTGTTCGGTGCAGCTGCAGTTGACGCACCTACACCAGAATACAACAGTGCACCTGCACTGGAAACAGACTACAATGCTCGAAGATATCTTAGACCATCAAAATGCTCCAGCACTCAATGCACCAGCATTCGTGGCAGACTGATGCACCAGCATTACATTTACGAGTGAGAAATTACTCCAACCTTAGAAAACCCATCCATGAAGTAACCTCACTCAAAGGAGCCACCTTTTGAGGACATGTGTCAAATCTCTATAGGACCCCTTTACTATAATAAAGCAATTGTCCAATCTACTTTTGGAGGCACATGGATTCAAAAGAGGTCAAAGTTTTCTCCAAAGAAACCCAACCATGAAGAAAACTCACTTAGGGACACATGTTAATGCATTATTGGATCTCCCTTCATGGTTGAGTGATTGATTTGAATTGATTTATGGGCTGGAAGGATAAAGGCAACCCTAACTTCATCATCAAGCAAACCCTCACATGAAGGAAAGCTCAACTTGAAGCCTATATAAAGACCTTCATTCTTCATTTGGAAAAATAATCTAAGATCTTCTTAGATCATCTCATACACTTCAATTTACATTTCAAGAATTTAGTTTTAGTTAGTTTTTAGATTGTAAGAAGGTAAGCGAGGAATTGACAACTTCTTTCTTCACTTCTACATAGAGGTAGCTTAGTGCAGTGGAGTGGTGCACCTGCATCACTTGGCAATTCCATGCAAAGGGAACTCCAACCGTGTAACTCTTATCTTATTGTTTCCTTTTATTATTTCAATTATATGAATATGACTTCTTCTATTTATATAAGCCTTTCTGATGACTAGCATGAACTAAACTCTTTTAGTTGGAGGTTTTAATCTTATAATGATCTTTTAAGTAAGTTATTATGTTCATATGTGATGTATGCATTTTAGTTCTTGCATGATAACTCTTTCATATTCATCTTTAGAATTGGCCAACTAAAAGTGAATGCAAATCATAAATACAGACATGGTTTATGATTAGAACTCAAGAACTAATATGGATAAGTGTTTAATAAGGAAACTTTGTTAATTCCATGCTAAGACCTAGACATAGGATAGCATAGTCCTTAGGATGATACAGTGGGCACTTAAAATACAGGAGTGAACTTATTTAGCATCTTAGACAAGAATTGTAAGAAGGCGAGAAAGGAATTGACAACTTCTCTCTTTACTTCAAGACAAGGTTTTAAGAGCTTGTAATGAAACTCTGAAGACTGGTTGAAAAGCACAATTCTAATGCAACTGCATCCAGTGCACCTGCACCACATATAACACAAAACTCTTAAAAGTGACTTATTTGATAAAGAACATCCCAACTATCATTTTCCACTGATTTCATACATCTTTTACTTGCTTGTTTATTTTATGTTTGTTTACATTCTTGCACTCCTACCATATTGTTTATTGGTTACCTATCACTAGTAAACTATTGATCTTAAACTTGTAAATTAATTCAATCCCTGTGGGAACGATACTCTACTTTCACTTTATTACTTGTTGTCGACTGTGTATACTTGCACATTACCTTTTCGCACACCAAGCATCCAGCTTTATGTTAACACTAGTCTCATCTTCAACCTTGTACATCCCAGTTGATTTTTTGATGTGTCTGTCACTTGTCTCCCATTGGGCATTATCGGCTGCTATCTCTGCAATTAAGTCATATACTGTCGTAGGTTCTCCATTCATTAGAGAGCCTCCACAAGCCATATTAACAATTCCCCTATTTTGAGAAGATAATCCGTTGCAAAAATATTCAAGCAATTGCCACTTCTCAAATCCATGATGTAGACAACTTCGGAGTAAGTCTTGAAATCTTTCCCAAGCTTCATGTAAAGATTCTTGCTCGAGTTGATCCCAAGTGGTAATGGACTCAGTGTTGACTCTCTGTCATATGATATAAGTTGCTTAATTTTAGAACCAAAACTACAGGGATTTGATTGTAAATTATGTTGATTGCCAGGGAATTAGCTTAGTTTAGATCAATGTATTAGGATTCATTTTGTAAGCTAATTCTCTCACTCCTGGTGCTAATTGCAATGGAAGACCTTCAAGTTGTCATAGCATCAACTAGCGAACCAGACATTTGCCTAGTGGTGCAATAGGAAGCTGAAGGAGAACTTTCTGTCAGATTTCGCGTCGCGACCAGGAGGCGTCGCGTCGCGACGCAGCAGAAGTATTTCGCAGGATTTGGTTCTGGAAGATTTCGCGTCACGACGGGTGCGGGTCGCGTCGCGATGGTGCATAAAAATTAGGGCTTTTAAGGATTTTTCAGCAAAATTTCAAGGAGTTGGTCATTGGAGCGCAGCTAGGGTTTGGAACAGCTTGGAGGTGCGATTTTGGAGTCTCCCAATCACTTGGGAACAAGGATTGAAGGTTTCTATGGCTTCCTCTATTTGCTTTTTCTCCTTTATCTTATGTTGTACTCTTTTCACCATGTGTAACTAATTTCTTTTGATTAGGGAGAGATGATTCTCCCAAAAAACCTATCGTATGGATTCTTTGTTGTGGTTAATACAATTAGTTGTTTGATTTATCATAAGTCTATACCTCTTTGTTTAATGCTTTATAGTTACATATGATAATTATAATGATTTAGGGTATGTGATCACATAGGGATATGGGTTGCATGCTTTGTATGGGGTTTTAGATCATAAACTTGTGATCACCATAGGAATGTGGAATTGGATTTATGAATTCTTTAATTCTAGGGTTCAAGGCTTTACCAATTGGCATGATTCACCTAAGGAATTAGGGTAACTCAATTAGGTAAAAGAGGTTTTGAGGCAAGGAATTGTCCTTAACCTAATGTAGTGAATTGAATCTGGTATTTCAAACAATTAATTTGTGATTAGCTGAAGGTCCATAAGATAGGTGAGGGGAGAGGATTCGACCCCTAATCGCTTTCCTTATTATTTCAACAACCGTCGTATTTTCGCGTTACTAAATTCTCAAATCAAATCAATTTTCACAATCTAAGAATCGATAATTTTGCCATTGTAAAACAACACGCAATCCCTGTGGAGACGACCGGTCTTACCGTTTTTTTATTACTTGCGACATTTGGTACACTTGCCAAAATTATAACAAGTTTTTTGCGTCGTTGCCCGGGATTGTTGATTTAGTTGTCAACAAGGCAAACGAGTTGATACTTAGATTTTAGTTTTACCTTTTGTTTTTATTTTTATTTTTTTTGGTGCTCAGTGATTTTATTGGACTTGTTGACGGTTTGCTTAGTATTTCAGAAATTTGTTTATGCGGGACAAAACTGCGAGAGAATTGTTATTTGACCCAGAGATTGAAAAGACAGCAAAAGCAAACCGAAAGAGAGCAAAGCTAGCTAAGCAACAAGCCGAGAGAGAGTCACAGGTGCACTCAGCTTCAACCTCTGTTCCGGAAGATTCTTCGACTGAAGAGGTAGAAATGGCTGAGAATCCACCTCCAAGACGCACCCTCGGTGACTTCGGGAGGAGAAATCAGGGCGCTCAAGCATTCACTTTCCAACCAGTGGGAGTTGCCCAATTCGACATCAAATCTTCTGTGCTCACTGCCTTAAAATCAGAGCAGTTTTCAGGATCAGATGCAGAAGACCCCAACCAACACCTTTTCCAGTTTTATGAGATTTGTGGAACTACACACCCTGAGGGAGTTAATGAAAGAGCCAAGAAATTGCGCCTGTTTCCATTCACACTAACAGGCAGGGCTAAGGATTGGTTGAACACCATACCAGCAGGAACTGTGAACACTTGGGGTGAACTGGAAAACAAGTTCTTGGAACGATTCTTCCCAATTTCCAAGTTCATTAAAAAGAGAGCAAAAATCTCAAACTTTGCACAAGGGGATTCTGAGTCCCTATATGATTCCTGGGAAAGATTTAAATTATTGCTAAAAAAATGTCCAGGGCATGGTATTGATGATTTTCTGCAGCTGCAAACGTTCTGCCATGGGTTGCGACCTCAGACCAGGATGATGCTAGATGCCTCAGCTGGAGGATATTTAGGCACTAACACATGGGAGGAAGCAAAACAGTTGGTAGAAGATATGGCTTCTAATGAGTACAGGATCCAGAATGATCGTGGAGCTGTGAGTAAAAAGGGTGTGCTGGAATTGGACTCTAACAGTGCGGTGTTGGCCCAACAAAAGTTAATGTCTATGAAAATTGAAGCTCTTACTAAGCAGTTAACTACAGCTTGCGAAGTTGGTTCAAAGGCTCAAGCAACCGTTCAAGCAGTGCAAACGGGTGGGTGCAACTATTATGGTAGAGAAGCCCATGAGGGTGATTGCGCAACTCATGGAGAAATGGTTGAACAGGCAAGTTACATGGGAAACTTTCGAAAGCAAGGTGGGAACCCGTATTCTAACACCTACAATCCTGGGTGGAAGAATCATCCTAACTTTTCTTGGAAGAATAATGAGGCCTCAAGTTCAAACAAACAGCAGTCTCAAGCACCTGCTCAACAGCAAAAGAACCCTTCTCGATTGGAAGATACTTTGACCCAATTCATGCAAATGACCAAGGATACTTTCCAATCCCAATAACAAGTTATGAAAAACATGGGGAAGAACCTTGAAGCATCAATGAAGAACTTGGAGATTCAGATTGGTCAGTTGTCAAGGCAACTTGCTAAGAGATCTAATGGTAGTTTCCCTGCTAGCACTATGGATAACCCCAAGAATGAGGGTTGCAATGCTATCTCATTGCGAAGTGGTAGAGAACTGAACCCTGTTGGGGTAACCAAACTCAAACCTAGAGAAGAGAGTAGTGAAACTGAGGTGTTGAGGGAGGATTTAAAAAGGAAAAGTGAAGGAGTCGAAAATGAGTTGAGTGAAAAAAATGCGGGAGTTGTGAAGTCTAACCAAAAAGAAAGTTTGTTCAATGAAAAATTGTAGGTAGACGACAAGCTCAAGGAAATTCCTTCATACAGGAAATTGCCATACCCTCAAGTGCCCAAGAAGAATCAGAAAGAAGAGCAATTCACTAAGTTCTTGGAGATTTTCTCGAGTCTCCAAATCAACATTCCTTTTACAGAAGCCTTAGAGCAAATGCCCATGTATGCAAAGTTTATGAAGGAACTGTTGACTAAGAAGAGGAGGTTCAAAGATGATGAAACCGTGGCTCTGACTGAAGAGTGCAGTTTATTCAAAGAAAACTTCCTCCCAAGTTAAAACATCCTGGAAGTTTCACCATACCTTGCACCATCGGTAACTTGACAATAGGGAAGGCGCTCTGTGATTTGGGAGCAAGCATTAATCTGATGCCCTTGGCTATGTGGAGAAAACTTGGCGGAGGTGAGGTTAAGCCAACCAACATGACCTTACAACTTGCGGACAGATCTATAAGGCATCCTTATGGGGTTGTAGAAGATGTCCTGGTGAAGGTAGACAAATTCCTCTTCCCAGTGGATTTTGTGATCCTGCAACTTGATGGAGACACGGGTGTCAAAAGCTCCATGAATGGAGACAATGACATTCCATTCATTTTGGGAAGACCCTTCCTGGCTACCAGTAGAGCAGTAATTGATGTGGCCGATGGGACTGTGACATTGAGAGTCCAAGATGAAGCTGTGACTTTCAATGTGCTTGAGTCCACCGCCCCGAAGAAGGAAAAAGAAGGGTGCCACTGCATTGAGACAACTAATCCTTTGATGGTTGGAAACAGAACTCACATCTACTCACCCCGTGAGAAGTCACCTGTTATATGGGAAGACCTTAAGGAAGTTTCAGGTACATCAGATCATAACTGCAAGCTGGAGGTAGAGTATGCCAAAAGAGTGCTGAAAGAGGCACTGAAGAAGCTGAGTACTCACCCTGAGCCAAAATGAGACATTCTCTAACCGTCAAGCTAGTGACGTTAAAGAAGCGTTGAGTGGGAGGCAACCCACTGTGAGGCAACAAGTATTTATTTTAGTTAATTTTTAAGGCTATACGTAAAACCTGGGGTCTGCGAATTTTGCGTCGCGGCGGAGAGGACTTACAAAAGAAAATTTCAAATTAAAAGTGTTCTGTCTGTTTTCGCGTCGCGAACCTCTAGGGTCACGTCGCGATACGTTTAATTTTTTAAAAAAACTGACAGTTCTGTCTATCATCGCGTTGCGATGGCATTCTGTCGCGTCGCGACGCGACACAGTTTGGCCTGTTTATTCAGGCATGCGCACAACACCACACACACAAACACATTTTGTGCGCCAAGTTTCAAATTATCCCCCTCCCCATTACGGTTTTTGCTCCAAATTGGTGTGGATTCTCGCAACTTGGCACGAATTCTTCATTGCAAACATCTCCAGGTAACCATTACCCTCAATATCAAGCACGAATTTCAATCTTTTTAGTGGTTATGTGGGGTAAATTGGGGGATACGAATTGTGGGAAGTAGAAGTAAAATTAGGAGTTGATTATTGTGCTACCCCCTTCTAAATTGCATGCTTGCTTGTTGTCTCTGAATTTGGGGGGAGTAGTAGTTTGAAATTTAATAGGAAAATAAATTTTTGGCGGTGTATGCAAGGTGTTTGACAAAAGGTTTCAATGAAAATTCGGTGTAGGCAAACTGTTTGACAAAATGCTTCAATGAAAAAAAAATTGTGTAGGCCAAGTGTTTGTTAAAATGTCTCAATGAATTTCTGCTATGCCAACCAACTGTTTGTGAAAATAACTGAATGAAGATTTTGGTTGCTAGTTTATGCTTAAATTGTGCAATGATCATGGAACCTTAAGGTAGATGACTTGGTGCCCAGAAACTATGGTTTGGCTATTTTGTTACTTTCTCTGCTGGAGTGGGGCCCACACCAAGGACCCACTGAGAACTAACAATTTGTGCTGGATTCTGGTTTTTATTTCATTGCAGGACATTTACAGGTAAACAAAAATGGTAAAGCCAAACAAGACAGGCGCCACCAAGAGAAGACGGGGGGAAGCTTCTTTTGATTCTGACAGGTTTTGCTCCCCTAAGCATGAGGAGCGGTACCAGCTGGTTGTCAAAGGCAAAAAGATTAATCCCCATCATCTTTGCCTGTTATTCAGTTCTTTTTGATCAAACAGATACTTTAAACTTTTGTGATCACTAAAGATTTCGAAACGAGACCCATACAGGTAATGTCTCCAAATCTTCAGCGCATACACAATAGCCGCCAGCTCCAAATCATGAGTTGGATAATTCTCCATCAAGAGACTTTAATTGCCTGGATGCATAAGCTACCACTTGTTGATTCTGCATGAGAACACATCCTAAACCCTTCCCAGAAGCATCGCTGTAAATTTGGAATTCCAAAGACGGATCCGGAAGAATCAGGATCGAAGCAGAAGTCAACCGAATTTTCAATTCTTGAAAACATTCTTCACAATCGGCATCCCACGTAAACGGCTGACCCTTACGAGTTAACCGAGTAAGTGGAAGAACTAACTATGAGAACCCTTGAATAAATCTCCTATAGTAACCGGCTAGACCCAAGAAACTTCTTTTCTCGGAGTACATTCATAACAATGCGGAGATGTTGTACATGCTCCTCAATGGTCTTCGAGTACACCAAGATATCATCGATGAAAATGTCTACAAACTGATCCAGGTACGGGTGGAAGACTCGGTCCATGTAATCCATGAATACCGCTGGAGCATTAGTCAAATCGAAGGGCATCACTACGAACTCGTAATGTCCATACCTAGTACTGAAAGCTGGTTTTCGGAATATCTAAGGCTCTAACTTTTAGTTGATGATACCCCGACCTTAGATCAAATTTTGAAAACACCACAGCACCTCGAAGTTGATCAAGCAAATCATCTATCCTTGGCAGGGGATATTTATTCTTGATCGTCACTTTGTTGAGTTGTCGATAATCAATGCACAATCTCATGCTACCATCTTTCTTTTTGACTAGCAATATCGGAGCACCCCATGGAGAAGCACTCGGTCGAATAAACTTCTTTGATATCAACTCTTCAAGTTGGGATTTCAATTCCTTTAATTCTAAAGGAGACATTCGATAAGGGGCAATAGATATTGATCCTATGCCAGGAACCAATTCTATAGAAAACTCTACCTCTCGATTTTGAGGTACAGGAGAGACTTCATTCGGAAAAACATCCAGAAATTCATTCACAACTTGAACAGATGACAAATCTAAACCAGTTTCAGTGGATGCAGATAACGTAATAACATAAGCTTCTGCACCTTGGAATAATGACTGGCTTGCTGAGGTGAAAGAGATAACTGCTTTAGAATTTGCCTTCGTCAATTCCACGGATTCAGAGGCGAAATTGATAGTTCACTTGGCACAGTCGATTGTAACTTTATTTGCAGTCACTCAATTCATACCCAGGACGATGTACATACTTCTCATAGGCAAACAAATAAATTCCACTACAAATTTTCTGTCTCCTATGACAAGTAGACAATTTTGATACAAAGGTTGGGTCTGGACACGACCCTTAGCAGCAGTAAAAATAGTTATTGGCTCGGACAACGGAGATAACGCTAGTCCCAACCGATCCACACATGATTGAGCTATTATACAATGGGTTGCACCCGAATCGTATAATATACTAACGGAGTTATTGAAAACTGATCTCATACCCCTCAGTAAATTGTCTGCAGGTGTGACTGTCTGGGCATCCAAAGTGTTAATTCGCCCGCGTGTTGGAGCAGCTTGAGCTTCTTTGAAACTCTTCCTTGCTGGACACTCTTTACCATAGTGACCCACTACATTACTTTAAAAGCACCGATTAGATCTTTGCTTACAGTCACCACTGTGAATGATTCCCACAGTTAGAACATCTTCTGACCTTTGAAGAATCGAAGAATTGTACCTCCTTTTCCTTTGATGAAATTATCTTAGGACTTTGCATTCGGAGTTGATAATTCAACTACCTTCTTTCCTTTCCAGTACTCTCTTTGATATCATCCTCGGCGACATAGGCTGGTTGAACTAAGGCAGCATAATTGGTGAGAGTATAAGAACTGAGACCCTGAGTCATATAAGCACGAAGGCCCATCTTATACATCTGCATCTTCCATTCCTCATTCGGAGCATACTTTACCACTTGGTAAAACTGAGACAACTTCCCATACTTAGCGATGTATTCTTCCACCGTCATGTCACCTTTCCTGAGGATGCACCGGTTGGAGATTCCGGTCTTGGTTGAGGATTGCGTCTTGGTCATCCTGCCATAATTCTGCTTATGATGCACTAAGTATTGAGTTGACCAGGCCCAATGTCTCTTAGCATCACAAGTATAATTACAACAAATACTAACAAGGAATCGACTCAACCCTAAACTAAGTCCGACTAGGTCGAACTGCTCTGATACCAACTATAACACCCCAGTATTTCTAACAAGTAGGAATACCTAAGTGCCCATTCATAACTTCATCAGAGATATTATTTCCTGTTTTCATACTGAACATCACTATAAATTTTTCACTGAATAACAACATGACAGTCTTAAACATAAATAAGATCATGTCGATTCTCAGACCATAAACCATCAGTGAACTACAATGTTCAGTATCATACAAGAAAGCGGAAATAAATACATAACGCTAAAGACAAAATGTCTTGATACACAGATAACAAGGAAAGATATAAACTTAAGCATAAAACTAAGTCTTCAGCAACCATCCGAGTACCACCTACTCGTGCCTCTTGGATCTCCACTTTTCCTGTTTATTTGTAAAACCACAACATATAAATAATGAGATACAATCTCAGTGAGTTCTACCGAGACCCCTATCTACGCTCTCGGTTCAATTATGAATTCTATTTAGCTTAACACGATACCGACTGCGCGAACGCTAACCCCGGTGAACCGTATTATAGAACTTTCTTTCATTAGTGGTTCAATTCATAACCACGTACATTATCAATCAACACGACACCGCCTGTGCGAACGCTAAACCCCGGTGAACGTGTTATAATCCAGTACGACACTGATTGCGTGAACGCTAACCCCGGTGTATCGCACAACAAACTTTTTAATATAACACCGCCCGTGCGAACGCTGAAACCCGGTAAACCCCCTTACCAATAGTACTTTCCCTAATGGTATACGGGCCTAGGGTAAGGGATCATGACTGCCCCGTCTAGTATGTTAACATCATGGGTCGTCACCCAAACTCGATATAATATATATATATATATATATATATATATATATATATATATATATATATATATATATATATATATGTATATATATATATATATATATATATCCACCCGCATTGGGCCGTCTCCTAAACTCGATATAGTTTATATATCGTAACTATCACCTGAACATTTAGTTCCTTGACATTAAACCGTTACTTGAACGTTTAGTTCTTTATAGTAAGCATTTTACGGGTTCGCTCACGTACACTATTTCACGATTTTTCGAGTTAAACATAACTTTGCAAACCATTATTAAAAAACTTTGAAAACATATTCAAAATCATGGCATTATAAGCCTAATATCATTGGAAAAGGGTTAGGAAAGGATTAGAAGAGGATTGGAATCGAACGGGATCATTTCGGGAATTTTTCTAAAATCTTGACAGAACACTGCGCACGGTCCGTGCTCCCATACGCACGGGTCGTGCGCCCTGTAATGCATTTTCGAAAACAGAAACTGAACGGGACGCATGGTCCGTGCGCCTGGGATGCACGGTCGGTACGCCTTGGACGCACGGGTCGTGCGCTTTTGACAGCACTGAGTTTTTATCCCGTTTTCGCATTTTTCATCGTTTCGGTCAATTCCGATACCTGTTCCAGTCTAGTCCCAACATAAAAACAGTCCAAAAACATATTCAAACAATCCAAAAACCAATTGGACATAAAACGTGATTTTCGTACAAAAATACTTTTTCGACACGAATCAAAAACCAAAACACATTTCACAATTTAAGTTTATTAATTCAAAAACCTAAACGTGAGTAAAACTCACCAGTTGTGATGAAAATCACAATTAACCGAGATCCACCAAAACGGAATTCTCCACATAACCACACGAACAATCCCCGCATCTACTTCGACGTTCCGACGACAATCGAATCCGCTCCCAAATCTTCCCATTCAACCATGAGTCACCCAATGACACTATTCATCATCTTCAAGCTCTAATCACTATTCATCCATAGACCCCAAATTTGATTTCTCAAACCCTAACCTTTGAAACACTAATTCTTCCACTCCAAGCTAGTACTCAACCACCTATTTGAACTTCCCTAACCTCTATGACAAGAAATGGAAGAGAGAACTCAAGATCCCTCAATTTCTCTATTAATTTCGAAAATTGTGATTTGAGAGAGAGTGGATCATATGTTGTGATGTTTGTATCAAATTGAAGAGGATGAAGTGGTGATCATTTCTTGTGTAGGAAGGAGGAAGTTTTGATGAACCTAAATACCTCATTTTTCCTCTTCTTCCATAAAACCCATTCTTTCTCTTCTTTCTCCATTTCCTCTCTTTTCTTCTTTTTTCTTCTTTCTCTCCTCTGTTCGCATTCCTCTTCTTTCTTTCTTTCTTTTATTTCATTTCTTTCTTTCCTTATCTATATTAAGTGGTAATATGGTCAAATGACCATATTGCCCTTAACCTCTTATTTCTTCCCTAAATCACCCTTATTCCGTATTATTCGCTTAACATCCCCATAGCATTCGATAATTAATTTAGCACTCAATTAATAAATCAAGTACTAAAATAAATTAATTTGGGTTAACATCAAAATAATTCGATTAATTATTTTGGGGAGAGGCCTAGGGTCACGGTTTCACTTGCAAGCTTCGATTCTCCTATGTCTAATTCTACTTGAATTCCTTTATTTTATTCGATCACCAATCCCTTTACTAAAGCGATTAATCCGTTTGGTCATTCGCGATTAATATTCTTTTTCCTAAATTAACCCTTGTTTGGTCATGCAAGAATTTAAATTCAAGAAAAGCATAAAGAGCAAAAAGGTTGGATGATTGGAAGACTAAATTAAAGTTTGGTCATGCATCAATTATAGTCTCAATTATCCTATAGGTCCACCAACTAATTGCAGTACGGTCGCTGATCAACTAATTGATTATGAACATGCAAAGGGTTGTCAATCCTAATTATGTGATAAAAACAATAAGATAATATTAATTGAAATAAAAGTCGGGAATTCAAAGCATAAATTAAAAAATAAAAAAGTCTCTAGTCTTGCAAGATCCACCTAGACCCTAGTAGAGGATTTAGCTATCCATAGAGACTAAGAACAATGAAATAAAATTAGGAGTCATGATTCACAGAAATAAAAATAACCCGGATTAGAGAAAATATTTATCTTGAATTTTCTGTCTCCTTTTTCTGCATCCAAGCTCTCTCACAGTGTCAAGAACGAGTATCCCAAACTCTTCTTTCTCCTTGCCGGCGCTACTCTTTTTCCAACTTTGTGCAGCTGCTGTGTTGTGTATGTACGGCTCCCCCTGTTGTGTGTGTGGCACTCCTTTTTATAGAGATAGCTTATGAGTATTAGGTTATCTGCTTGCCAAGTTTTCCAAATTCTCTACTTTCACGTTGCCGACCTTCTCAATTTTTGTCATGTGTGTGACTTTTTTTTTCTTTCTAATCATCACGTTTAATTTCTCTCATTGCCTTACTAAATGCTTTTGGGCTTTGACAATTGGGTTAATGGGTTGATCTTCTTCTTTTTTAATTTAAGCACTCCTTTTCTTTTGGGCATTGAATTGTTGTGACCAATTCAAATCATGGGCTGCTCCCATTTGGCACATCCATATATATATATATATATATATATATATATATATATATATATATATATATATATATATATGATTTAAGTCACACTTTTATTCTTTTAATCCATTTCCACCTGCAAAATATAGAGCAAAATAAATCAGTAATTTATATAATTGATAACGATTGCTCTAAAAAATGACTTAAAATTAATTCTAAAAATGCACTAAATTGGAGATTATCATATGGATTTAACTTGACTAATGCCTTAGTGCTTTGCATATTGACAAAATTATGACATGCGTGGAATTCATCTAGCTCACAGTCAAAGAAAGTGTCTGCTCAACTCACTAATCGATCATGCGTATCATATAGAGATAGTAGCATAGACTCGACCTTAATGATGAGACAAAGTAAAATCAAATAAGAGCATTTTCTTTTGGACTACGCGATAAGAGATAATCAACATTTGTCAACGAATAATATCAAAAATATATGTGAGCACATTGAGCGACAACTCTAGTGTTATCAAATAAAATATCAGAGGTGCTAAGCTTCATCGGTTTGGCTCAATGCACTCGTACAGGGGTGGTAAGCTACATCGGTACATCGACAAACTGACCTTCGTCGAGGATGTAGGCACACCGGGACAACGGTTTTGTAAATACATCTCGGTAGAAGGCATGGTCGCAGAGACTAAGTCGATGCCGATGTGTATCTTGAATCCTGGTAATGGAATCAAGTGTGCCATAACGTGCCAAAATGAAATAAAGCTTGTCGGTTAAAAGGGTGGCATGAGATCGACGCTACAATCGTTTGCGTTTATCCCTATATATTGAGGCAGGAGTCTCGTGACTCTCTCGATTCAATGACTTTAAAGGTAGTCGCGCCCTCTTTGGAACAAGTTTGATCCGAGCCAAGTTCTTGGTAAACTGGGCCAAAGGAGGACGAGTCGTTCTGACCATCTTAACTCAAAAGTCTCGAATTCAAGCATAGTCTCGCCTTCTTTGAAACGAGTTTGATCTGAGCCGAGAGCTAGGTAAACTGAGCCAAAAGAGGACGGATTCACACATCAGTCTTTCTAACTTGGGATAATTTTCATGGTCATGTTGTGGTTATAGAACCGACATGCGAATGATAAATTAAAGCGAAGTAAAAGAAAGCTTAACCAGCTTAGCTTGACGCACTCGTGTACTGGGGGGATACGATTCATCAGAGACAAGTATTTAGAATTGGATCTAGCCGACTTCGTTGCATACAGGACACAGTGCTACGAAGGAACCCCTGCTGACCTAGGAAGGTATTAGCGGCTTCCTGGTATTAACCCCGACACGGCTGAGGAAGATGAATTCAGGTAACCTCCTTCCGCAGATCGAGGTGGCCGATATACATACAACCGAATGAACGTGGTCCCACTGCGGTGCCCGTCTAAGATCGATTAGGGAGAACCCCATTTGACCGACGTATACCTCGGAAGAATATAAGGTTGGGATCACAAGGCCTAACACACCGACCTGGCGAGACCGTGTATCCAGTAAGTGAAGTACCGGATCAAAAACTTGCTAAAATCAAGTAATAGAAATGACATGTAGACCGGGGTATCGAAATATACTTGGTCGAAAGTCCCCGAGGTCCAAACCTCCCTGGTTTGGTGTTGAAATCGAATGCGGTGATTATAACCGACTTGGGTTCCGCGGGCTAGCTTTGGGCTTGCACCTCACTAGATATTGTCGATCTCACCCGTAGAATAGGGTGTGGGTTTGGTTTGGGGGTTTAAGTGAGCCTTAGCAATGGAATTAGCAACGGCCTAATTTGTCGCTAAAGGCTTCGTAATCCACGCTGGTCAAATTCAACATTCTGCCCCCAATAGCGACATAATCAAGGGATTTAGCGACAAACAACTTTATAGCGTTGGACGGTTCCATCGCTAATTCCCTCGGAAACCGTTTCAGAATTTTCCCCTAAATTTTGTTGCTGTTTTCCATCACTAATGAACTTTTTAGTCATTTCGTCGCTAATTAGTGTTATTTTACTAATTAAAGTACAATTTCATTAATTACAAGTGTCTTTTTGTAAAATCTAATAGAAATAAATAAGCATTATATATATATATATATATATATATATATATATATACACCAATGACTAATCTACATTGGGAAACTTGACTGCCCTCGTGTACACGGTTTTGTCAGTCCATATGGTACTCCTCTCTCAATAGAGTTTTTCCCGCATGAAAGATTCAAACTCGAGACATTATAATGGGATCCGAACTCAGTTACCGCTCGGACCAACCTTTGTTGGTATATATATATATATATATATATATATATATATATATATATATATATATATATATATAAATAGATATGTGTGTGTGAAATTATATGGTAATAATGTGTGAAATTTAATAGTATTCATTAGTATTCATTAACATATCATCTTTAATGAATAGACCATTGAATACTTTTTTTTTAGTATTCAATGGTCTATTCATTAAACATGATATGTTAAATGCTATTAAAGAGTAATACTAATAAATAGTATAAATATTATATTTATTAAGCACAATATATTAAAACTTTTTTGACAAGACAATATACTAAATTTAATAATACATGTTTGTCTTTTTTTCTATAAATATCATTTTCTCTTATTTAGTCAAACACTCTTATCTTAAAGGCTTAAAGGTACTTTTAGTCCCTGCAAATGTCACAATAATCCAGTTTAGTCCCTGCAATTCCAAAACTTTTAAAATAGTCCCTGCAATTACTAAACGTTACTACTTTTAGTCCCTGCTGTTAGTTAAGGGTTAACACTGTTATCTTTTGATGATGTGGCACACCCCCCACCCCCCACCCCCCCCCACCCCACCCCCCCACCCCACCCCCCTCTCCTCCCCTCCTCCCCTTCGCCCCCTCCTCCCCTTCGCCCCCTCCTCCCCTTCGCCCCCCTCCCCTTCGCCCCCTCCTCCCCTTCGCCCCCTCCTCCCCTTCGCCCCTCCTCCCCTTCGCCCCTCCTCCCCTTCGCCCCCTCCTCCCCTTCGCCCCCTCCTCCCCTTCGCCCCCCTCCCCTTCGCCCCCCTCCCCTTCGCCCCCCCTCCCCTTCGCCCCCTCCTCCCCTTCGCCCCCCTCCCCTTCGCCCCCCCTCCCCTTCGCTTCTCCTCCCCTCCTCCCCTTCGCCCCTCCTCCCCTTCGCCTCTCCTCCCCTCCTCCCCAACCTCGGCGACAGCATCGCAGTCAACGGCACGTGCCTTACTGTGACAGAGTTTGACCATAAAGCTTCCGACTTTACTGTAGGGTTGGCACCGGAGACACTGAGGAAGACTTCGTTGGTGGAATTGGGATCTGGGTCGTTGGTGAATCTTGAAAGGGCGGTTACACCGGTGAGTCGAATGGGTGGACATTCTTGGGGTGGGGTCGGTGGTGGGGGGAGGGGGCGAAGGGGAGGAGGGGCGAAGGGGAGGAGGGGCGAAGGGGAGGAGGGGAGGAGAGGCGAAGGGGAGGGGGGGCGAAGGGGAGGGGGGCGAAGGGGAGGAGGGGGCGAAGGGGAGGGGGGCGAAGGGGAGGAGGGGGCGAAGGGGAGGAGGGGAGGAGAGGGGGGTGGGGTGGGGGGGTGGGGGGGGGGGGTGGGGTGGGGGGGTGGGGGGTGTGCCACATCATCAAAAGATAACAGTGTTAACCCTTAACTAACAGCAGGGACTAAAAGTAGTAACGTTTAGTAATTGCAGGGACTATTTTAAAAGTTTTGGAATTGCAGGGACTAAACTGGATTATTGTGACATTTGCAGGGACTAAAAGTACCTTTAAGCCTATCTTAAATATAGCAGATTATATTTTATTATTATAGGTTGACAGACACTTCTGGTATTAATTAATTAAGTATAGAGAAAAATTAAGTATATTTTATTTTCTTTTTTCTAAAAAAATATATTAAAAAAAAGTATAGAGAAAAATCGAGTCAAAAAATAGAGAAAAATATGTAGACCACATCAAACTTGTCATATCTAAACCAACATTGTTGATCCAATGGCTTAATCTACCTTAGGACACGAGGGATCGATCTAGAGCTCCCAGGTTCGATTTTCGTAGTGGACAAACTCAGAGTTGGCCAGTGCAAAATTTGATCATAAGCACTAGTGGAGATTAGTCCAAAAAAAATACATGTCGTATCTAAAATTCTTTAAATAAACCTAGAAAATTTCTTTATCATATTAGGCGGAATTATTTATAATTATTTCCCAAAGAGGCTAAGACAATTAATGAATGATACTCAATTTATAGTGCAAGAATCTCTAATTAATAAATGCGCGAATCAACTTGTATCTCAAGTTTATCTATATAAATAACATTACTCAAGTAATGAGATAGCCACAATAAAATCTTTTACTGAATTTTCGACTCGCTCCTTTCATTTTGTTTTCTGATCACCAGCTATCATGGTTAGAAAAAATGTGAAGCTTGCATACATAACCAATGCCTCGAAGAGGAACGCGGCGTTCAGAAAAATGAAAAATGGTGAGAAATTAGCTTCTCCGTTATTTATATATACCATGTATGATATATCATTGCATACACATCGTAACCAAAAAAATTTGCATTCACATCATATGTATTTTGCCATAAGAAAATGATTATCAATATGAAAATCATTTAGATGAAACCTTTTGAGCTTGATACTTTTTTGTTTTATTTTTTATTTATGTTGAGAATTTAAATTCTTACAGTCTTGTAATTACAGAAATTTAAATTTAGTTAAATTTATGGTCAGCTTAGACGAAATAGAAAATCACCACCATATACACTATCACACGGTCACATATGGAGGTGTCAATTTTGGCACAATCCAACGAGATGACCTGATGGCCAGTGTTTTGAGCTGCATTGGGCTCGCTAAATAGAGGCCTAGAAAAGAACTAGACTGTTTTGGGCTAGTCCAATTGGGCAATGGGCTAGACTGGCCTACTTTTTATGATTTATTAAAACATTTTTTGGTTTACTCTGTTAAAAAGTTGGGGCAGATCGAGTCGGTCTGTTGGCCATGTGTTTTGGGTGGGGCTACCAGTAACAAAGCCCAATAGACAATTGAGCGGGCCCAATCCAACCTGTTGTTATGTTTTGGCCCCATAGGCAGGCGACCTAGTTTGGCAGCTCTAGTCACACCCGGGAGTTTGACGTTCTCATATAGTTGAAATTGACAATGCAACAAGCAGTGGCGGACATAACTTAGTTATTCATATCAAATAGATAAAATTATACTTTACCATTGGGTTTAGAATTTTCATTTTTTCTCACTTTTCTCTCAATTGCTCTTGTCATGGCTCTTCTTATATGTATTTCAACAGATTTAATCAAGGAGCTCGATGAAATTAGGACTATTTGTGGAATTGAAGCATGTGCTGTAATATCCTATCCAAATGATCCCCAACCTGTAGTTTGGCCATCTGAGTCAGAAGCCCAAAGGCTGATATCTAAGTTTAATGCAATGCCTAAAGAGGAGCAAAACGAAAGTATGTTAGATCAAATTGCATTCTTGGAGCAAAGGAATCTGGAGCTTCAAGAGCAGTTGAAGAAAAAAAGGGAGGACAACAAAAAGAAGGAGATAGCGCTACTTATACAACAATACATGGAAAATGGTCAAAAATTTACTAACATGAGTGTAGCTGATGTAAACACTCTCGTTACATGGGCTCATGAAACGCAGAGGGAATTCGAATATAAGTTCGATCAGATGCAAGCCCCAGAGGTGATTCAAGATGATGGGCCACAAGATGTGAGTACCGGAGGAGATCAGCAAAATACTGGCCATTCCCAAGGACTCGTGACTAGTGATGGAGAGCAAGAAAATATGGGTCATGCTCAAGGTTCGGAAATCAACACATTAGTTAACGAGGTTCAAGAACAACATTGATGGTGTGCTACCATTTGGATATGTTGATGTCTTATATCATATGGCGTTTGTCGACTGTCAAGTAGTATTTATGGAGACTATTCTGTTTCAATCGTTTGTTGTTTGATTTTTATTGTCTTTGCGTTTATATGTTTGTGTTTACAATTGAACAATCCAAGTAGTTTAATTATCTTATGTGTTTGTTGCTTGTTAAGATTTTGTTAAGATTGAGAAAATTCAAAAAGAAGAGGGTTGGTTGAATAGGTTCCTTGTGCAGCTACCTTGCACATGTTTTGCTTAGAGCATAACATTGGTGAGTTTTTATTTGTTTCATAATTGTAAAAACTAGAATTTTCGTGGTTCACCATCAGAGTTCACCACATAAACAATACATTTAAAAATGAGTTCCTTTAGAAGCAACGGTTAATAGCAATAAACTAAACAGAAGCAATAAAAGGAAAAATATTTATCGGGAGAGGTCAATCCCTTAAACGGATCTATGATACGTTGAAAGATAAGTCTCCACGGTTGTCGTGAATGATACATTGGTTTACCAAAAAGTAAACAAAAGCTTACCAAAACAAAAAAGTAGATAGAAAAATATAATTTTGGCTTAATTACAGTTTTGGTCCCCCTATTATGACTAATTCTCGATTTTGGTCCCTGAAGTTTTAATTTGACGATTTTGGTCCCCCTATTTTCCCAATTTGAAAAATCATAGCCCCCCTGTTCAATTTTGACTGACTTGTCCTACGTGGCAGCCCACGTGGACTGCCACGTAGGCGCACCCCCCCACCCCCACCCCCCCCACCCCTCCATTGTTCGTCTTCCCCACCGATCCCCCCCCACCCCATCCCACCCCACCATCGACCCACCACCGACCCCACCCCACCCCACCACCCACCCCACCACCGAATGAGATCTGCGATCTGCGAGAGCGAGAGCGAGAGAACGGGGAGACGAGAGCGACGAGTGACGAGCGACGAGCGAGAGCGACGGTGGTGAGAGGGAAAGGGAGAGCGACGGTGGTGAGATGCGAAGGAGAGAGAAAGGGGGAGGTGCGAAGGGGAGGGGGGAGGTGCAAAGGGGAGGAGGGGCGAAGGGGAGGAGGGGCGAAGGGGAGGGGGGAGGTGCGACGGTGAGAGGGAATCGGTGGTGAGTGGTTGTTGGATCTGCGAGCGAGGGGGTGGGAGAAGCGTGAGAGGATTCGAGGGGGTGGGAGGGGGGAGGGGAAGAGGAACAGTGGAGGGGGAGGGGGGTTCACGGTGGTAGGGGTGGGAGGGGGGGAGGGGAACAGTGGAGGGGGGGAGGGGAAGAGGGTCACGAGGAAGAAGAAGGTGGGGGTGGGGGGTGGGGGTGGGGGTGGGGGTGTGCCTACGTGGCAGTCCACGTGGGCTGCCACGTAGGATAAGTCCGTCAAAATTGGGGTGGGGGACCTTGATTTTTCAAATTGGGAAAATAGGGGGACCAAAATCGTCAAATTAAAAGTTCAGGGACCAAAATCGAGAATTGGTCATAATAGGGGGACCAAAACTGTAATTAAGCCTATAATTTTTTATTAGGTTAAAAAGGGGTTTTTCAACAAATATGAAATTATGGGATATAAAGTGAGATAAATTGTAGTTCCCAATTTGAGTTTTTGAGAGAATTCACCAATGGAGTAAAAAAATAAATTAATACTTAAAAGTGATGTGGCATTATAGACACTTAAGGACCAACAATTGGTTCACCATTGGAGATGCATTTAGTAATTGTTATGGTAATTAAAATTTCTGCTATTTACACCTCCTCCAAGGCCCAATTGTTGAAAGGCTCATTCAAAAAGCAAAGTCCGCTTTTCAATGGCCAAGATCACCCTGCAAGGTCGGACGGCCCAAATCGACCAAAGCAAACACCACTGAAACTCTATAAATACAGCATTCAATGCTCATTAATGGTAAGCACTTTTCTAACCAAACACTCATTCACTCAAATACCGACTTAAGCGTCGGAGTGTCATTGCAGGTACAACATCGCCTCCTCAAGATCTCAAGATCGAACATCTCAAGATCGAACCTCTCTAGATCAAACAAGATCTTCCTCTCAAGACCTGAAGACAGAGACAAAATCAAGGATAAAATATCTACTAACTGTGTAATACCAATCACTAAGATCGGAAGCACAGTATTGAACATTGGCGACCACAGCGGGAGAATCAATACTCTATTTTCTCACCATCTCCTTGATCTTAAAAAATGGCACCAAGGCGTCGTTCAAGACCGGCTAGTCCCACGGCCGGACCCGAGGTCGACCCTCAACAAACCCCTGATGGCCACGTTCAGGACCTCACAAATTCGTCACAAGCTCGAAACTGATATCCCAACACAGGTCTGCCCCGGATACATTCGAGCACAGATGAAGCCGGTTTACCACCTCCTCCTCAATTGCTTTCAGTTTTGACCGACGCGGTTCAACAACTTGTTCAGTTACTGGCTCGACAGGAAGCCGTGAACGAAGAGAGAAGCAACTGTTTCACTGACCTTGAAGCCGAAGTAGCGAGGCTCCAGCCTCCAAGCACGGAACGTTCCGGACCAAGAATCGACCGGGCAGGACTCTCTTGAGAAAAAACCAAACTCGAAGGAGATTCTTTCATCGATCTCCCCCAAGGAGAAAGCTCAATCATCGCTCTCCCCCACGCCGCCATCGAGGGAATGGTTCCCGTTCTCCTCTGGCTCAACAATATGATGATCTCGACGATCCTCATTCTCCCCCCACGCCGCCATCGAGGGAATGGTTCTCGTTCTCCTCCGGCTCAACAATATGACGATCTCGACGATCCTCATTCTCCCCCACGCCGTCACCAAGGGAATGGTTCCCGTTCTCCTCCAGCTCGACGTTATGACGATCTTGAAGGCTCGAATAACCCCCCTCAACATCATCCACACTGGGACTCGACCTCGCCAAGACAACGTTCAAGAAGCCATGACAACATTCAAAACAATCAACCTCGACGATACGGACGTCCCGATCCTCATTACGGACATCAACCACAATATCGGGCGAGTCAACCTAGGCGAAAAGGTCCGTTCACAAGAGCAATCGATAACTTCCGAGTTCCACGGTATCTTGAAAAACCACCTGGAGGACTGAAGACTTACGACGGAACGGGCGACCCCGACAGGCATCTCGATCAATTTGACACGACCATGCAGTACCGAAATGTACCGATGGAAATGAAATGCCGAATATTTCCGTTAACCTTGGACAAAATGGCCTCCGAATGGTTCCGGACTTTAAGATCGAACACCATTTCCTCCTGGGACCAATTAGCAAAACACTTCTTGGTACACTTTGCCCATTCCAAGAGTAAACCCAAAAATAATAATGTTTTAGCATCTATCATCCAGAGGGGAAAAGATCCCTTAAGAGAATACATAAAGCGATTCAACAACGAAGCTCTGCAAGTTCGACAGCTAGACGACGCTTTTCGAATCTTCTTCATGGCTCAAGGTCTATTTCCTGGAAGCCCGTTCCGAAAGCATATTAACACCTGGGAACCTAACACCTTACAGGAGTTCCTTGAGCTATCCCAGTGTTACATCAATGAAGAGGAAAATTCCAAAATCGACAAAACATCATCACTTGCAGAACCATCAAAACACCGCATCGAGGTCGATCCTCGAAAGAATTCATGGAGCGTCAGTAAGAAGAATCGTCACCAGGTATATACTGAACTCAACGTCTCCAACGCCCAATTATTGGGGGAATGTTGGAACGTCGAGTTCAAGGACGTCAAACCTCCCAGATCCCTACCTATCCGACCTGGACAAAAGGCTAACAAATACTGCTGATACCACAGAAGCAATGGCCATGACACAAACCATTGCAATGCCCTGAAAGATGACATTTAAGATTTGATAAAACGAGGAAAACTATCTTCTTATGTCAAAAGGGACGAACGACGATTTGACGATGTCAGAAAGGAAAGAAAATAAGATCCTAGAACAAAAGGAAAAGAAGTGACTGATCGAGCCAGACCACGATGAATCGAATAAAAGATCAAAAGGACACTCGATCATAATGATGATAACAGGAGGTTTCGATCATGAAGGGTCCGGAAAATCAATGAAAAGAAAGTGGAAAGAACTATTAAATATAGCTTCGACGTCGGCAACCCCAACCAAAACAGATCGACCTCCACTATCTTTCAGCAATGATGATCTTATAGACGGGAAAGCTAACAAACACGTACCTCTCTTAATCTCGGCATTCATAGCCAATAAAGAGGTGCGTAGGATCTTGGTCGACCAAGGAAGCTCATCAGACATCCTTTTTATCGATCTTCTAAACAAAATGGGGATCGACAAAGAGGAACTCACCCCTTATAGAGGAACGGCCTTGTCCGGTTTCAACGGATCTCGAACCAAACCCCTTGGGCATTTGGAGCTGATGGTTACTTACGGAACCGAACCAATGGTTCGAACCATCAAAACCAAGTTCCTCATCTTACCTTGTGAGTCCATATACAACGGTATTATAGGAAGACCGGCCTTAGGCAGGCTCGGGGCGGTGACATTCACCACACACTTAAAGATGAAGTTCCATTCTCTCTGCAACAGAGTTATCCCTTCAGAAGAGCTGTCAACTCCAAAACAAGCTAAAGATAGATCGACTGAAGTTAATACCACTAACATAGAGACACGATGCGATCCAAAAGACAACAAGAATAAGGATGTTGACGAGCTAACCAAAGAACTCAAACGAAAAATTAAAAGGCCAGAGCCTAACGGAAAGTTTATCAAAATACAGCTCGGATTAGACCCCTCCAGAACTATCAAAATAGGGATTGACCTACCAGATGAGGTTAAGATCGATTTGACCAAATGTCTTAACGATTTTGAAGACATTTTCGCTTGCTCGGCAGAAGACATGTCTGGGATCCCACCAGAGGTTGCTTGCCATCGGCTCGCAACTAACCCAGAAGCCAAATGGATCGCCCAAAGAAAGCGGGCTCAAAGCAGGGAGAAAGCCATTGCTGCTGCCAAAGCAGTAGACGATCTCATCAAAGCAAACTTCATTTTCGAGGTTAAATACACGACCTGGTTATCAAACCCAGTCTTAGTGAAGAAAAACAACGGAAAATGGCGCATGTGCATCGATTACACCGATCTTAATAAAGCTTGCCCAAAGGATGTTTTTCCTGTTCCCAGCATCGATCGATTGGTCGACAACGCCTCCGGTTTTCGGTTATTACCCTTTATGGACGCGTACTCCGGATACAACCAGATCGCCTTGTTTCCCCCAGATCAAGAAAAAACTGCCTTCATGACCGATTGAGGTAACTTCGCGTACCGTGTCATGCCATTTGGGTTGAAAAACGCAGGAGCGACTTATCAAAGAATGATGAACAAAGTGTTCCAAAAGCAGATCGGCAAGAGCGTAGAAGTCTACCTTGACGATATGATCGCCAAAAGCAAGAATGACAACGAGCATATAAACGACCTAAGAACATTTTTTTATGAGGTTCGGAGAAATAGAATGAGATTGAACCCAGAGAAATGCACATTCGGAGTTCGAGCAGGAAATTTTTTGGGTTTTTTCTTAACAGAAAGAGGAATCGAGGCAAACCGTGATAAATGTCGATCCGTTACAGAAATGCGAACTCCGACATCCAAGAAAGAGGTACAAAAACTCAATGGCATGATAGCTGCTCTATCTCGTTTCATATCTAATGCAGCGTTCAAATCTCTTCCACTGTTCAAACTTCTCAAAAAAGAAGAAAGAGACTTCGAATGGACATCTGAACAAGATGAGGCTTTAAAACAACAAAAAAAAATCTCTCCGAGCCTTCGATATTAACTCGACCAAACGAGGGTGAAACCCTGTATCTATACCTGGCAGTCTCGAAAGAAGCTTTAGCTGCCGTTCTGGTGCGCTAGCTAGAAACCGGACAAAGCCTAGTCTACTTCGCCCTGGCTCTAAACGGAGCTGAGAATCGTTATCAGAAGGTCGAGAAGATCGCCCTGGCTCTCATCATCGCAGCTCGACGCTTCCGAGCCTATTTTATCGCTCACCAGGTGGTCGTCCTGACTAACTACCCCATCAGACAAATACTCCATAGACCCGATCTTGTAGGGAGAATGATTAAATGGGCTGTGGAACTATCAGAATTCGGAATTAAATATGAAGCTCGAACAGCACTAAAAGCACAAGTTTTGGCGGACTTCATGGCCGAAATGACCCCTGCTAACATCGAATCCGATGTATGGATCCTATATGTCGATGGATCCTCTAACCCAAAAAGAAGTGGTGCTGGAATCATGTTAGAAAGCCCAACAGGAATCATCATCGAAGTTTCCCTAACTTTCGGTTTCCCAACATCGAACAACCAAGCAGAATATGAGGCTTGCATCGCCGGACTATGCCTGGCAATTGACCTCCGAGTTCCGCGAATAAAATTACATACCGACTCTCTCTTGGTGGTATCCCAAATCGGAAACCAATACGATCTTGCAAAAATACCTGCTTCGGGTACGGGCGCTATTAGCTAAATTTGAAACAAGCGAGGTAATTCATGTGCCAAGAACGGAGAACCAACGAGCTGACATCCTCGCCAAGCTCGCAAGCACTAAAACCCCAGGAAACCAGAGAACGACCATCCAAGAAACACTCCACAAACCCAGTGTGTCTCTCGAGCCTCTTTTCAACTCGACCATCTGCATGCTCGAAGAAACTAACAGCTGGATCACTCCCATCTTGGAATACATCGTTACAGGAGCTGAACCCTCAGACGCAAACAATGCTAAATACGTCAGGAGAAGGGCTTCGGCTTTTTCAGTCATCGATGGAACGCTATACAGAAGAAGCCTCTCTTCCCCGTTGATAAAATGCATCGAGGGAGAAGAAGCAGCCTATGTCTTAACAGAAATTCACGAAGGAATCTGCGGCCAGCACATGGGAGCTCGGTCTTTAGCTTGGAAAGCTCTTCGAGCTGGATATTACTGGTCGACCATGACATGCGATGCTAGTGATCATGTGAAGAAATGTAAAAAATGCCAAATCCACGCCAACGTCCACATAGCTCCCCCCACAGATCTCACGAGCTTATCCTCCACATGGCCCTTCGCATGGTGGGGAATAAACCTGCTTGGACCGTTCTCAAAAGCTCCGGGACGAGTCAAATTCTTGATCGTCGCCGTAGACTACTTTAGCAAATGGATAGAAGCGAAACCTTTGACTACCATCACTGCAAAAAACTGCATAAAATTCTTAAGGAAAAACATTATGAGCAGGTTCGGGATCCCCGAGGTATTAGTAACGGATAACGGAACTCAATTCACAGATGCAGGATTTCGAAAGCTAATGCTCGAGCTAAAAATCAAACAACATTTTACTTCTGTAGAGCACCCTCAAACCAAGGGACAAGCAGAGGCGGCAAACAAAGTAATACTGAACGGACTAAAGCGACGTCTTGACGATGCTAAAGGAAACTGGGTGGAAGAATTGCCTTATGTCCTCTGGGGATATAGGACCACCCCTCAAAGCTCCACTGGAGAAACGCCTTTTAGGCTCTCTTACGGCAGCGAGGAGGTCATTCTTGTCGAGATTGGCGAACTTAGCTGGAGAACGGCAAATCCTAAAACTCAAAGCAATAACGACAAGGCTTTAAGAGAAGAACTCGACCTCATCGATGAAATCCGAGGTCGAGCTTCGCTTCGAGAAGCAATCATCAAACAAGGAGTAGCAACCAGGTACAACGCCAAAGTCGTTCGCAGAGATTTCCATCCCGGTGATCTAGTACTCAGAAGAGCTGACGTCGCTCAGAAAAACGCTTCCCAAGGAAAGCTCGCACCGAACTAGGAAGGCCCCTACCGAATTTTGTCTAAAACCGGTAAGGGAGCTTTTAATTTGGAGACCCTCCAAAGAAAAAAGATTGAAAGAACTTGGAACGCAACAAAGTTAAAAAGTTATTATCTTCAGAAAAAGGAATCATGTACGTTTCACATAAGGGACACTGTAATGTACTCCGACCTTATGTAAACACGAAGCGAGTTATTTATAAAGAAGAAGGTAACCTTTCAAGTGTTTTCACGAAAAATTCGTCGAGCTTGTCGAGGTTCTTACCAAGTTTCCACACATTCTTGATTTCATCAAACAGAATGTACGGACCAAATTTCCCTCAACAGGAAACAACTGGGACCGATCTTAGATGATCTCCCCGAGCGACCACCCAAGGTCGCAAACTCTTTGAGAAACAGTTAAATCCGAGCCGAGTCTCAGTAAACTATCTCAAAGAGACCAGATCTTCAAGGATCGAAACGTCCTAAGAACGACCATCGGCCACAGCTGCTGATACCCCTATAGGGCGAGTTAAATCTGGGCCGAGTCCTAGTAAACTGTCCTATAGGCTCGAACCCGGTAAATCGAGTTCATCATTTACCGACGTTCTTACACCATACAAAACATGCAGAATTAAAAAAGCATTCATAAAACTCATAACGAGTTCCGAAAATAAACTCTATAGAAACGACAAACATGACATGCAAAATTAAAAAAGCATTCATTAAGCTCATAACGGGGTTTAAAGGATGAAGATCTGGTGAAACGTGTTCCAAAAAATTACAAACATCTCGGATATGACCGAGCCCTCGAAAAGATCCTGAATTACATATCAAAGTTCTGGATCTATGCAAAACCTACACGGATAAAAGCATATACCCAGAACTTCTGCAAAAAAGAACACACTTAAAAACATCAAACAGTAGAGGTCGGAAAGATGACGGTCTTCTCCTCAGTCTGAGTGTCGATATTAACAATCTGACCCCCCTCAACCTCATGATCGGCATCAATAAACGCCCGATCCAAATGGATAGAAGGATTGACCAAAGCAGCTTGCTGAAGGGCACACTCGAAACCTTCCCTGTATAGCTCGATTACATAATTGGCGGCTTCCCGAGCTTCCTTCGTAGCTTCATTCGCAATTCTCGCAGCCTCCTTGGCATTCTTCTTACTCTGTTGAAGGGCTGCTTGAAGTTCTGCGATTCGAGCTTCAGGATCCCTGCTGGTACCAACCACTGCCTCAGAGGCCTTTCTCAAATCATCTTCTAGAACGACGATTCGATCCTCCAAGCTTATGATTTTTCGATTAGCCTCGGCCACCTGCTCCTCCAGGCCTCTCTCCTTTTCTTCAAGCTCCTTCACACGAGCCTCTACAACATCGGCCCGACGTATAATTTCCCCCTGTCCTTCCTTCAAAGTTTGAAGCTTTTGCTTGGTACGAGCCAACTCTTTTGATTTCAAGGACATATCTTCCACAAGCTTTACCCTTTTTGATTTCTCGAGCTCCAACAAATCTGCAAGCACGAATAAAGAAAATATCAAGCTGAGGGAAAAGTCATAAAGCAAATCAGCAAAAAATAAACGACATAAAGAAACACATACCTTTAGCTCGTTTCTCATATTTTTCCTTTTCGATCTTGTGAACCTCGCCCAGGTTTACCAAAATCTGAACTGATGCTCCAACAGGATCCTCCCGCCACTGAGCATAGTTTTGCTCCAGGAAATTCTCCTCCAAAGGAACGGCCTTGTTTTTGTGTTTTGGTCTCCTCGAAGTTTTACTCCTCTTCTCCGGTCTTGACTCACCACCAGCATCAGTTCGCACCCTCTTCGCTGAAGTCCCTGCACCAGTATCGCGAGCAAATGGGAGAGGAGAACCAGAGACAAGATCGATCCTATCATGAGCCAGATCCTCCTGCGTAACGGTATTGATCGGAGAAGCAGGAATAGCCGTCTCGGCTGCGATCTCAGTTTGGGGAGACGCCGGAACATGAACACCCCCTTCTTCAACATCGACAGGAATGTCGACAGTCTTCATCGCCAATGCCTTCATCGCAGTGAGCCTCCTTGGAGCCATGGTATCTAAAAAATAAAGAAAACAGGGTTATGCAACTTACAATCAAAATCAAATACACAAAATTCGACCCCAGAAAGACGAACTACCTAAAACGTGTTGCACTCGTCTTCGTTTTCCAGCCTGAACTATCTTAGCCGCATGGGATACCCCGATACTTATGTTTTGAAAACGGAATGCTCTCAGAAATAAATATCAGGATTCTCTTGGTAAGAAGATCGTCGGCACTTAGTCGATCCTCACCCACGAAAAAAGAATGAGTAGTTCGTTCAAAATGGCCTTGACTCCAACCAATAGGAAACTTGGTGGACACCAAGGTCCGACCATCCTCGCTAAGCTTCCCTACTTTCTCAATTGCTTCGTCGGTTACCGGCTCGACCCAATAATACAACTCTTTCCAATTTCCCCTCAGTGAGTCCACATAAGCTTTAAAAACCTTGGCCCCTCGCCTCGAGCGAAGACTGACATGCTCACGACCGGAGTTGTTTTCGCTACTGTTCCGGTTAATCTCGAACAAATGGAAGAAGAGAAACGGAGAGACCGGTCTCTCCAGATGAATGCACATTAATTCATAGGCTCGAAGGAAAGCCCATGCATTTGGATGTAATTGGGAAGGCGCTACATCTAAACTCGCCAAAACCGTCTACTCAAACCAGGTAAAAGGAGGCCGGATATTCATTTCATTAATCAACATATGGTACAGGGTAAACTTAAGCTCTCCGGGCCATAAAGCCACATGCTCTCCTTTCTTCATACCTTCAATCCTCCAACCTCGCTTCGAGCGCCCAGAAGCCTTCCTACCGATCGCCTCCAAATTAAAACCATACTGATACAAAGATTCGATCTCCAAAATATTTCTAGAAACCCAATCATATTGAGAGACCTCTCGTACCGGTACGTCGTAATCCACACAACCAGTGCTGGAGTAACCATCAAAAGAAGCAACAGAAGCTCGACTGGAACCCGTTCGACTCGAAGGGCGGGCTTCAGTTTGCTTTCCAGCATCGCCTTGATCGGACCCATCACCAGGATCAGAACTTGTCCCGAGGTCGATCTCGGAACCCTCTGATTCCTCTAGTAGGATTTCCTCATCAGACTCAGAGGTAATGGTCATCACATCCACCAAACGATCCTCCTCCATATCTTCGGCAGCACCGTCGTTTGGCTTATTGGCATCACTTACAGGTGAAGAGCTTTCACCTTCAAAATTGTCCTCCGCCTTATCACTCACAGGGGCAGAAGCAGAATGCTCTTGCACATCAGGAACAGAAACTTCAATAGGATCGGTACGAACTTCAGGAATTTCACCACCAGAGGCCATCACGTTCGTAAACTCCTTACGATACTGCGTAACGTCTCTCCGAGTTTGTTTTGTCCTCGCCAGGACGAATCTGCAGAAATGGGGGATGAAATGCCAGGGTTAGGATCGAAAATGGGTACGCGGGCAAGTCGGAACCCGACCTGACGACCCCCATTCTGAGATCATAAAAGACTGGGGGAGGTCCAGGCACAACAAAAAGAATAGAAAAGACAAACGAAAGAGAAACTAACCTCGAAACGGAGCTGCAAATTTGATCGAATCTAGAAAGAATGCAGTTGCCGATCTACAAAAACCGACCTTAAAGTGCTTCAAAGCTCTCCGAATTTGTTTCACTCGAAAAGAAAGCTCGGGAGCTCTTGAAGATCGACAATAAAAAACAAATAAAGCCAAGCAACAAATGAAAAGGTGTGACCCTTTATTTATAGTAAGGCGAAATTGATGGGCTTGGGCTGGGAAGTCGAAACGTCACGTCCAATCAAGGTCCATTAGGTTCGCACGCTAAAAAACATAACGTCACCATCATGCGCCGCCACTGTAACACACGCCTTGTCAGAAACAGTAAACATGGCACTGATTCCAAGACTGCACTGATTCCAAGGCGGCACTGATTCCAAGAAGCTGTCTACCTCACTCAGAAGCTCGGCTGATTCCAAAATACTGTCTACCTCGCTCAGGAGCTCGACAGTTTTTTAAACATCGACCAAAATTTTAAGCTCGACATCAGCTCATGACTAAAGAAACTTCTACTCAAAAAGACAAAAAAGCAAGGCTACATCATCTTATCAAGTCAAGATCGCTCCTCAAGCGACCAGACTTGGGGGCCACTGTTATGGTAATTCGAATTTCTGCTATTTACACCTCCTCTAAGGCCCAATTGTTGAAAGGCCCATTCAAAAAGCAAAGTCCACTCTTCAATGGCCAAGATCACCCTGCAAGATCGGACGGCCCAAATCGACCAAAGCAAACACCACTGAAACTCTATAAATACAGCATTCAATGCTCATTAATGGTAAGCACTTTTCTAACCAAACACTCATTCACTCAAATACTGACTTGAGCGTCGGAGTGTCATTGCAGGTACAACATCGCCTCCTCAAGATCTCAAGATCGAACATCTCAAGATCGAACATCTCAAGATCGAACCTCTCTAGATCGAACAAGATCTTCCTCTCAAGACCTGAAGACAGAGACAGAATCAAAGATAAAAATATCTACTAACTGCGTAATACCAATCACTAAGATCGGAAGCACAGTACTGAACAGTAATCAATGTGTTTTATATCATGATTGAAAGTTGAAACTATGAAAGAGTTCCAAAAAAAAGAAACCAAATATGATGGTTGCGAATATGGTTACGGGAAGGGGTGTGTATAATTTCAAAAAAATGAAATATCACTAGCCTTTAAAAAACTTATTGATAAAGTTATACTCTGTAAATATATTTTAGGAAGACAGTAAAACTAAAAATAATTATCATAATATAGAAAGACAACCAACAAGGGTTGGTTAATTGTGTTCGAATCTCACTTCAAGGTCTCGAGTTCAAATTTTGGGTGTGGTAAACATTCTATTGGAATGAGTAAACATTCTTCGTAATGGCGCCAGAGGCTTCGTGTTCGCTTTCACTCACCGTTTGGAGCGTTGTACCATCTTGGAAGTTGAACTACATGCGATTTACCACGTTGTAAGCCTCACTTGGGGTTGAGGTTTTCGTTGTCCAATCTGATAGTGATGAGGCCATTTCCATCCTGGGAGGTTTGGTTTCCCCTTCGCAATCTCTATCTCATCTCGCCCGAGCCATCGGGAATATTGGGACCGATCCTTGTGAGCTGGTGTGGGAGCATGTTCGTCGTTAAGCCAATAAACTGATAGACTTGCTGGCAAGGGGAAGTTGCATAGAGCTCTGTAACTTTTGTGCCTTTTCGAAAATTGCCCTAGTTTTCTTCTCTTCGTTGTGGAGATGGATAGAAGCGGGTCAAACCTTGTATACCTTTTGTTTATTGTTTTGGGCTTTAGCCCACTCAATTCACCAAAAAAAGGAGAGAACCATACGAACCAGCAAATCAGCTACATGTGGTCAATCAAGTTTCCTGATGGTTACTGTGCACTAATAACACAAAAATAATATAAAAAACAAAAAGACACCAATAGGAGGTTTATTAGCAAAGATGAGGTGTTAATAGTCATCCCAAACCAGACTGAATGTTTAGACCGAAAAGCAAAAGGACCAAATAGTGAATACTCACGATTACGACTTCCGTTGAAAACTGGTTCTTTGAAGAGTGAAGGGAGGTAGAAGAAAGAGAGTTTTTTGGTCGTGAGTTGAAGAGAAGAGAATGGCGAGGTCTACCAGCAAGGATGCACAAGACCTTTTCCGTGCTCTATGGTCTGCTTATTCTGCAACCCCCACAAATCTCAAGGTCCCATTTCTTTTTCTCTCTTCATTTCTCCAAAAATATTTACTTTTCCCTAACCCACTTTGTTTTTTCCTTCAGATCATTGATCTCTATGTTGCATTCGCTGTCTTCACCGCCCTAATTCAGGTACTCCTAATTTTTGTCTTAATTTCTTCTAGATCTGATGTTTTAACTGTTGTTTAGTTTAATTTAGTGGTGAGATTAGCGAATTGTGCTTATCTGAGGATCAATATTTGGTGATCGTGGCGGTTTCCAATGAGAGTGAGATTATCCTAATAGCGTTGTTTTAGCTGCATGCATTGTACGAGGCTGAATCTAAGAGATCTTCTTCCATTCCATGTCTTAAATTTTAATTGATTTAAATAATAATAGCAATATTACTTGCCATTGCTCTTATTCAAGTTTATGTTCTTCATATGTTTCCCTGATTTTTTTGGTAGAAAAATGTCTGGATATTACTTTTAAAAAAGAATACCATGAAATAATTATGATTCTGCATGCCATAAAATTTAGGAAAAATCAATAGTCAAGAAATTGGGTTTTATTATCCCCAATAACTAGAAGATATCTGTCTAATCGTGGGAATTTATACATCCTAGCCAAGCAGGGTCCTCAAATATTTTATGACACCAAGTAATGCATTTCAATTGCAGTGCAATATCTAATTATTGCTAGAATGGAAAAGAAAATTGTCTCCTTTTTCACAACTTTAAATTTTGATACCCAAATTATTATACCGTAATTTAGTTGAAATATAAATGCAGGATGAAATAGAATTAAGAGTCATATTGAAATATTGAATAGAGATGTTCCGAACGGAACTCAAGAGAGAGAGGAAAATACCTCACGGCGGTGTATCCGAGGTGAATCCGGGCTTGGTCTGAGCTGGTCCGGGATGAGTCCGACTTGCTCCGGGGTGGTACTACCTGCAATGACACTTCGACGCTCAAGTCAGTGAGGTGGAAGTCAGTATGAGGTAGAGTTAGAAAGTGTACCTTTGGTATTAAGTGCCAGCCTATTTATAGGCGCTAGGAAGGTGTAGGGAGTGCTTTGATGCACAAACAAGAGGTGAGATTTGAGCCGTTCAGCTAGGCCGTGCGATCTCCACCGCTCTTAAGGCGTGGCGCATGGATCGCCTAGATGGGATTACCCTTACATGCTCGGACTGCCGAGACGGGGTGAAATCAGGGGTCAGGCTTCATCCCGATCCGGAACAAGAGATATGTTTAAATTGTTTGAGGTAAAGCAATTGTTCTGCATGTCTCCCAAATTCTGCTCCATAGTCCAGGCCAGTTTCCAAGCAACTGTGCCATTCTACCTACTCCAATTATACTTTGGATAAGTAATTGTGGTAACATATTCAGTTTAACATTTAATTGTTTGCAAAAGCCAAAATAACTTAGACATGCTTCAATTGAAGCAATAGATTACTGCCTGAAATGAGAACCACACAAACCCCACTATGAATTATGATTAAATTTCAATTAAGTTATAAGAATTCAATAATATCACCTAATTTGGTACATCAGTATCATTCAGCTCGTCGCTATGCTTACCCTCTCATGCTTAACCATATGGAGTTTTTACTTTGCTTTTTCTTCCTCCATCCTCGGTCGCCACCCAAAACACTTGCATATCCATAAACTGCTATATCTTTTTCAGGATCCATAGGTGTAATGAAGCTGAAACTATTTCAAACTTAAATGAGGCCAACAAGTAGTAAGACAGTATAAATGTTTTGCACATGCAAACCGAAACAAAATAAAATTAGTTACCTGGTAGAAATGAATCAGGAGAAGGCATAGGATGAACCCATTCCATGAATGGAGGAATAATGAGAGCATGTTTATCAGCATTCAGTAGAAATGCCCAAATTCTTAATTGATAATCCAGAAAATTATCAGCAGGCAAATAGGCCTGGAAATGCCATAATCAAGCAAGACAAGAACATCCACAAGAGCTGGAAACCAACTAACCTCGTTAGCATATGCCAAAAGAGCAATATTAGCCGCCATAGAAGCTGCACAAACTCTAATGGTTTGGTTATCCCTGAACCATTTGTCTGTGAACTGCAGTGACAAGAATTGTTCCTATGGCTAACAAAGGGAGACTGTATTATTGATAAGGAAATTGTTCCTATGGCTAACAAAGGGAGACTGTAGTATTGATAAGAAAATAGACAAAAAGTTTCAGCAAATTTTCGCAAACAAGGTAATTTCCTATGGCCCGGAGCTAAAGCCGAAACTGAAATGGAAAACACACGTAGCCCCCTTTCTCCCTTTCAACTTCTATAATCTGTGCAGTATATTTGCTTTCTCTCTCCTCTAACTAGCTTTTCCTCTCGTTGGCTATTTACAAGTAAATCTCTACACTAAAGGGGGAAACACCCTACCACCTACATAAGTAGATCATTAGGGCCTTATCCACATATCATAGTATAATGTTTGGCACCACCTCTAGGGAATCTCTTCCTTCTATCCTCTGCGAAGGAGTCCCCCATGTACTGAGTATTGGGCATGGGTGGAATTTGAGTTGTGAACATCTCAAATTCCATTGTGTACTTGCCCATAGTTCCCTCTTGGAGAAGCATCTTGAAATGCGAGAATGGGTTCCCAGAATGATATCCTCCATACTGATCAAACACAGATCGTTTCAGTTTGTCTTTGTAAATTCTGATTCTGGCTCCTTCCCTTGAACCAGTGTCATTTCCTTACCTCCATGTAGATCTATGCTAGTAATTGTTGCAGCTCTAGTGGCATGTTTTGCGTAGTGAAGTAAGCCTCCACATACCCATCCAACTCGAGCATTCGTCAATAAACGAATGGAGCTTGGCGTGATTGGTGTTCAGGTGATATGTAATGACCAGTAATTAATAACACTTAAGACATGGGATAGAATTGTACCATTTTATTGCTGAAAACAGAATTGTCAGTTGCGTAACTGAAATGAATAGTACAATGAAGTAATAGAAGAAGGAATATTAGAGAGGAAGTAATGTCAGAATAGCCGAAGGGAGAAGAATTCAATTCATATCTATTACATGATCTCACCACTCTCTCCTTCCTACTACTTAAGGGCCTTCTACACACAATCCTTGAGTCGGCTGTATGCTCCTGTGTCCCGCTCCCCATCCCACGTCCATGTTTCTAAGGCGAGTTGGGACTAACTCTGCCCTGCGTCTCTCTTTCCACGCATGTATGACCAGCAGGTAATTCCGTTACATGATGACTCTTCCATCATAGTGAGCATGAACGTTTTGGTTGTATTCAACTGGTTCTGAATTCTCTTGCCTTGATCATTACTCACTTTCAAAGAGATGAAAGATGGGTTCGTCGCAGCTGTTGGCGTTGAAAGTTGAAAGTTGAAACCCCTCTAGCATCTCAGTGTTCAATGCTGCGAGGGTCTTGACAATGTCCCTGATGCTGATTGCTGGCTATCCCACCAGAAATGTGTATCTTGCTTTAATGGACACTCTCCCAGTTTTTAGTTTAATGAATTCTCACTTTTAACTTTAAAAAATTGTACAACCACAATTATACTTTTGGTGAAGGTTCACGATTGCTTACTACGTTAATGTTAAAGTTAGTTGCTCTTTGTTGAAACTTATATTCTTTTTTCTTTATGAACAGGTAGTTTACATGGCTCTGGTTGGATCTTTTCCTTTTAACTCCTTCCTTTCTGGAGTTCTTTCTTGCACCGGGACTGCAGTTCTTGCTGGTAAGTCTCTAAGTTCTATTACAATTTGCAGGCAAGCTAGTTGCACATATTTATAGACAACATGTTGAGACTTCTATGCCTACTAGAAACACATGCATAGATAATGAGACTTCTAGACCTACCAGACACATGTACATAAATTTAGTTCATGTCTTTCTTATCTTTGTTATCATCCTTTATTTTGAATCAGTATGTCTCCGGATCCAAGTGAACAAAGAGAACAAGGAATTCAAGGTAAACATTATTTTCTTGTCTATTTTGATTTTTGAGTTGATCCATTGAAGTTGCAATCCATGATATTTGGTGCTTTCTTTTTTATTTGTTGTATTATGTTCTGACAGCCTAGCAAAATTTTGTAGCTTCGAACTTAGATCACTACATGTTTAACTTGACAAAACAAAGCAAGAAGGAAATGATGTGTTGTCTGCTTATTATATTCTTCACTTGATATATTTTGATATAGTCTTAATTGAATTTGGTCTTCCATCCAACTGCAGGATCTTGCACCGGAGCGTGCTTTTGCAGATTTTGTTCTCTGCAATTTGGTGCTCCATTTGGTGATCATTAACTTCCTTGGTTAAATTGGGTTGTATGGCTTTTGTTGTTTCCAGAAAAACCCTCGGATAAAAAAAATCAGTAGTATTTACTTGGATTTTCTCAATAGTATTTACAAACAGCCACATAACTAGTTACTATAGTTTCATGTTGTTGAATCCCTTACCCCCACTATCTTCATTTCCGGAGTCTTTGTTTTGAACACAGAGATCCTAGATATTTTGTTTGCCATCTTTTAAACTACCTTTTTAGAAGTCTGAGTACTCACTCAGAAAAAACCAACTTGTCTTTTCGAAAAAAATTTATAATCTAAGAAGGAGAAATGCATTATTTTCTGACGTGTTAGAAGACCATGAAATATAAAAGGAGCCAATGGGGCAAATTGGTGGGTCGGGAAATATATTGTTGCTGATTCCATGGACTGGTGTGATGTGATGCCTTCAGATGTCGGTGTAACGTATGGTGTGAGGTCAGCCATGAAAGTGAAAACAAAAACATAAGTTGCATGTGCGTTTATTGTCTTTGTCACTTATGAATTGGGACCGAATAAATTCTGGAACTTAGGCAGCTTATAATTATGCTAAATGTGTCTATTCATCCATTCAATTACTGGTTCATTCAATCAAAGGATATGGATGTCAGTCTGGTCTATTAGCAGGGTCTTGTCAATTTGTGGAATGTTTCAGGTCGGTGTGCGGAACATATATATATATATACACCTTGAGCAGACGTTTTCATGTCTTTGAAATTGCTTATTAGTTGTTTGTTTATGAAAATGATATTTCTTTGTTTTTTGATAATTGAAAATGACATTCCTATTAGTTTTCGGGAAGTCACTTGTTAAAACCATGAGACAATAATCCTTTAAGGATTTAGCCATGTAAATAGGAGATTACCAGATTGGGTGTGACGGGAAATGAACCATATTTTTTTGGAAAGCAATAGTCATGTTTCTAATGCTCCAATTTACCAACAAAAGAACTATATGGGAACACCCAGAATCCAAATTATGAACCAAATATATTTATCAAAATGTCTCTCTAATTGCAATGAGTCACGCTATTTGGTACAAATGATCTCTTCAGACGAAATGTAAGAATGCTAATTTTAACAAAAAACACGTCAGAGCAAATTCATGAAGTGAGGCTTAAAATTGTGCCACACCATTCTTCATTTTTCGTATCATACCAATAAGTGTTATTGAGTTGTAATAATATTAAAGTGACTAATCGAGCGTTTGTTTCATGAATGTAAAAGTTATTTCTAGAAACATGGAGGCTACAAATGTCTCTTTAATTGTAATAATATATCGGAAACTTATTAAAAACAAAAAATACAATATACTTTTTAAAAAAGGGATAATAAAATACTAACATCTTAAAACGAGTGATTGTGCTACGTGTGTGTTTATTTAGATAATAATTTTTGGACCAAAAAAAAAAGATAATAATTTATTAATTCTACCTACCAAAAAAACAGAGTTGTACAAAAGTCAAGTAAGTAATCAAATATTGTGTCTTCAAAATGCTTACGACTGAAAAAGGGTGGCAATTCATAGTCAATGTTCATCTTATTATGCAGGGTACTTGAACCGTACCTCTCGGTCCCGGGAGATGGACCGGTTTGATGTCTGATCGTGCTTGATTGTTGTATGTAAGTCGGGAGCAGAGTTCAGCTAGAATTGTATCTGCAATGACACTCTGACGCCTAAGTCTGTGAGGTAATAGTCAATGCATGAGTAATTAATGAGTGAATAGTGTACCTGTTAGTGGGGTTTATTGGAATTAATTTCAAAAATCTAATACCGTTAACATAACAGCTATATCAGTTATATTAGCTGTTATTACAAGTTGTAATTAGTTAAAGTTGTTACTACCAATTCAACAACTATAACTAACTTAGAAGTTTGTTAAACTATATAACAAACTTTCAGTCTATTTTTTTGTATATAAATAGAGGACCTTCAGTCCATTGTTATACACAGAATTCAATAATACAGTTTTTCAGTCTTTACAGTATATACCAAAGTCTTCTCTGCTTTTCCTCTTTCTGCGTAAGCTTTCTTTCAGGTTTTGATTCTGAGATCCCTGAGACAGCCCCTTCAACAAGTGGTTGAAGGCAAATCCTCACACAACAAAGAAAATCACAACAGCAAGTCAGCAAATCATTGTTCAGTGACTGAACAACACAGAAATTAAAAGGAAATCAGAGAGAAAGAAAGGAAAACTACATGTTTCTTAAGGAAGAAACATTCTGGAAAACTGCTACTGATTCTTCAAGGCGTGAAGAACACTGTCTTGAAACTCAGTCCAAACTAACAACAGAAAACGTGTTAAAGGGTTTCTGTGCGAAACAGAAACTACAAACAACAATCAAAGGTAAAGATCAAGCGTGATTTTACCTGTTGAAGCTTCTCTGAAGCAGATCCTTCAAGATCTGTACCTGTACAGGGCAAGAACAGAAGTTAGGGTTTTGTCGAAGCAAAACCTAGCAAGAAACAGATAAAGAAAGAAGATAAAGGTTCAGAAATTTTACCTCAATGACAGTAGAGAGAGCTTTTCATCAAGTTTCACGCATCAGTCACAGAAGTATCATCACCAAAGCCTCAGCAAGCTGCAACCTCAGATCTCAAGTGACTCGGAGTTCAAACCGAACTGTTCCTCGCATCATTGTCATCAAGGATCATCATCGGTGGAGAGGGACAAGCGTTTCAGCGCTTCATCACTGCAGGAGCAGCAAGAGCACTGAAACTCTAGAAAGGACTCAGAGAGAAGAGGAAAGAACCGAACCAGAAGCAGCAAGAAGAGAGACGCGGTTCTTGGGTTTCTGAAAGAAAACCCTAAAAACAAACCTTTTATACACCGGGTCATACACAACCCGCGTGTTGCTACAGTCTTCGGGTTCTGGGTGCCGCATGGATCAAGCCTGATCCAGCAGCAAATCAATACAAAGCAAGTTTGGGCCTGTCAACAAGAAAGTGTTGTTTGCACCTCCTGGTCTCATCAAAGCAACATGCAAGCAAACATTATCAATTGGTCAATATTTTAACATAGTAACATAGAGCAAGACGATTCAGGGACATTTACTAAACTCAAATCCAGTTCTTAATCTTCTTTCATTATCTTTACAAGTTTTCTGTTGCCTACACAGTAAGTGACTGTGTAGGTGTGTTATTTTGACAGTTTTAAGTGTTTTGAAACAGGTGATAGAAAGTGTTAATCAAGGTTTCAAACCAGCATGTCAAGTGCAAGTCTGTCCACCTAGATTCCCAAGCTAAATGGGAAAAACTGGGATAAATGGTATTTGCAAATGGAAGCCATCTTTGGATTCCATGATGTTCTAGATATTGTTCAAGAAGGGGTTCTTGAGCTACCTGAGGAACCAACTCCTGCACAAACAGTTGAACACAAGGAAAATACAAAAAAGGATTGGAAAGCCCTCTATCTCATACACCAGGGGTGTGATGAGAGCAACTTTGACAGAATTAGAGGCATAAAAGTCTCTAAAACTGCCTGGGATCTCCTTGACAAATATTAAAATGGGGCTGCCCCAGTCAAGGAAGAAAAACTACAATCCTTAAGAAAGCAGTATGAGAACCTGAACATCCAGGAAAATGAAAGCATCACTGACTTCTTTGGAAGACTAAAGAATATAACAAATGCAATGAGTCTCAATGGAGAGACTCTATCTGAATTAACTGTTTGTAAAAAGGTTCTTAGATCTCTAACAAGGAAGTTTGGCTTTATTGTAAACAGTATAGTGGACACTATCAAGCCAGCAGATCTGAAGATTGAAGATCTTCAATGCATGCAGGAAGCAAAAGAAATCAGGCTGAATTTGTGATGGGTGAAACTGAGGAAGACCAAGCCTTGTTTGCAGGCAAAGGCCAGGGCAAGAAAGGCAACACCCAACCAGGCAAAGATTGGTCCAAAGGTAAGGGAGGAAAACCCAAAGGTAAGAGGAATTCCTCCAAGAAAAACTTTGACTCGAATAAGAAAAAGGACAAATCTTAGATACAATAATGCTATAGGTGTGATAACTATGGGCATTATGCCACTGAATGTCCTACTAAGAAAAATGGTAAACTTAAAGAGTCTGAGGAGGAGGCCAATGTGGCCAAGGAGGACTCTGACACTGAATGCACACCTGTGGCATTCAGTATGATTTCTGACTATTAAAATGAGATAGAAACTGACAGCAATAAGAATGAATTAGAACCTAAGGCTGAAACTAGTGTATCTGATATTAATCTACGTATAAACTCAGATTATGTTGTTTTAGTAGTTACTACAGGGAATGGTAATACTATAACTGAATTATGGTACCTAGACTCTGCATGTTCTAATCATTTAACAGGTAACAAAGAATGGTTGGTGGACTTCAACCCAAACAAGAAGACCACTATTAAATGTGCAAGTAACAGATCTATTGAAGCATCAGGTATGGGTAATGTAATGTTCACAAAGGATGATGGACAGGTAGTAATTATCCATGATGTATACTATGTTCCTGGCATAACCTGCAACTTAACTAGTCTAGGACAATTGGTTGAAAAAGGTTTTTCAATAATCATGAAGGATTTAAAACTGACTGTTTTTGATACTAAGGATAAACCAGTTTTAACAAGTCCTCTAGTCAAAAACAGAACTTTCAGGACTAGTATTAGCACATCAACAGCTGAGTGTTTTAGTGCTACAACTAGTACTGAAAGTGAGCTTTGGCATAGAAGACTTGGGCACTTAAACTTTGGTAGTTTAACTAAACTGAGTGCTAAAGGTTTAGTTAAAGGGCTACCTAAGATTGAGGCACCTAATGGGGTATGTACCACATGTTTAATGGGTAAACAACCTAGAAACAAGTTCCAGGCAGAACTAGCTAATAGATCTAAATACCTATTGCATGTTGTTTACTCAGATATATGTGGTTCTTTTGATGTTTTATCTCTTAGTAACAATAAATATTTTCTGACCTTTGTAGATGAGTATTCTAGAAGACTGTGGGTGTATCTAATCAAAACAAAAGGAAAGGCCCTGTTGATATTCAAGCAGTTCCTAGAAATGTCAGAAAGGCAAAGTGGCAGAAAATTGAAGATCCTAAGGACAGATGGTGGTGATGAGTATACTTCAAAGGAGCTTGAAGAATACTGCACCAGCAAAGGAATTGTTCATGAAGTTACCTCCCCATACACTCCACAACACAATGGAGTGGCTGAAAGGAGAAACAGAAGTCTACTTGACATGGCTAGATCCATGGTCAAGCACAAAGAATTACCAAAGAGTTTTTGGGGTGAAGCAGTCAACACTGCTGCTTACATCCTAAACAGATGCCCTACTAAAATGATAGAAGGGAAAGTTCCAGAGGAAGTTTGGATGGGTGACAAGCCAAGTGTGGCACACCTAAGGATTTTTGGTTCTCTATGTTATGGTCATGTCCCAGATCAAAAGAGAAAGAAATTGGAAGATAAGAGCAAACCTCTTATCCTAATTGGGTACCATCCTACAGGGGCCTACAGGTTGTTTAACCCTATAAACAACAAAGTAGAGATCTCTAGGGATGTCACTGTGTTAGAAAATGAGCAATGGGATTGGAGCACTGCTGAACAACCTAATTCAGGTCAGTTTTTTGAGCAAGAAGACACAAATTCTACACCTGAAGTACTCCATCAGAATGATGAAGACAATTCTGACTTTGAAGATATGCCTGATATGCATACTCCAGATCTGTCTCCTCAAAATGAGGAGCCTGAAACTCCAAGTCCAAAACCCGTGCAACCAGAATTGGCAAGAGGGCAGAGGTTGAGACAACCACCTAGAAGGTTGGCAGATTTTGAACTTGTGACTGACAGTGAAGTAAGTGAAGATGGAAACCTCATTCACTATGCCATGCTAGCTGATGCAGAACCTATAGACCACTATGAGGCTCTAAAACAAGAAAAATGGAGATTGGCAATGGTTGAAGAGCTGAACTCTATTGAGAAGAATGGTACTTGGTCTCTAACTCAGCTACCTAAGGGAAAGAAAGCTATCAGTGTGAAGTGGATCTTCAAACTAAAGCTGGATCCTAAGGGTGAAATTGTAAAATACAAAGCTAGGTTGGTGGCTAAAGGGTTTCAACAGAAAGAAGGCATTGACTACACTGAAGTGTTTTCCCCAATTGCAAGGCACGAAACTATAAGGTTGGTGACTGCCCTAGCTTGCAACAAAGGGTGGGAACTTTACCACATGGATGTTAAATCAGCCTTTCTGAATGGGCCACTTGAAGAAACTGTGTTCATCAAGCAGCCACCTGGTTTTGAAGTTAAAGGCAATGAGGATATGGTATTCCAACTACACAAGGCTCTATATGGGTTGAAACAGACTCCAAGGGCCTGGAACAAGAGGATAGACCTGTTCTTTACTGAAAATGGTTTCACCAAATGCTCAAATGAGTATGGGGTCTATGTGAAGGGAAACTTACAGAATTATCTCCTATTGGTATGCTTGTATGTAGATGATCTACTTGTCACAAGGAACTGCGCTAAGGAGATTGATTGCTTCAAAACCTCTATGAAACAGGAGTTTGAAATGACAGACCTAGGTAAGTTGACCTACTTCCTAGTGCTGGAATTTCTAAGAGTACATGAGGGTATTATTTTACAACAACTTAAATATGCTAAAGAGATTTTGGCAAGGTTTGAATTGGCAGAATGCAACTCTGCCAGCAATCCAGCAGATGGTGTATTGGGAAGAAAGGAAGTTGATCTGGGTTGTAAAGTGGATGCTACTTACTACAGGCAAATGATTGGCTCTTTAAGATATCTGTGTCACAGTAGACCAGATATCTTATTTGCTACAGGTATGGTAAGTAGGTTCATGAATGAACCTAGGCAAATACACTTAAATGCTACAAAAAGAATATTGAGGTACATCAAAGGTACACTCAATTATGGTATTTTCTTCCCTAAGAGATATGATGATAACAAGCTAAGCCTAGTGGGTTTCTCTGACTCTGACTGGTGTGGAGACCATGTGGACAGAAGAAGCACCTCTGGGTACCTCTTTAAGTTTCAAGGAGCTTCCATATATTGGAGCTCCAAGAAACAAAATATTGTGGCTCTGTCCTCCTGTGAGGCAGAGTATGTTGCTGGGTGTGCTGTTGCAACTCAAGCAGCATGGCCGGAAGAATTGATAAAGGAGTTACAGGTTGACCTAAGTCAACCCCCTACATTGATGATAGACAACAAGTCAGCACTTAGTCTAGCAAGGAATCCTGGTTCACATGGCAGAACCAAACATATCCAAGCAAGGTTTCACTACCTAAGGGAGAAAGTAACTAATGGAAGGTTACAAGTTGAGTATTGTTCTACAAAGGAGCAGCTAGCTGACCTATTTACAAAAGCTCTCAAAGGAGAAACGTTTGTGAAACTTAGAAGAGAGATTGGACTGGTTACTTTCTAACTAAGAAAGCAACCTTAAAGCTACTACTTGGGGGCTTGTCTCAAGTGTTTTCTTCAAAGACTATTCCAGGGGTCTGTCCTGATGAATATCCTATCTCTCTATCTATTGTTTCTAACTAGTCTTAGGATTCCTAAGTATAGACTTTTGAAATTAAGGGAAGGTATTGGAATTAATTTCAAAAATCTAATACTGTTAACCTAACAGCTATATCAGTTATATTAGCTGTTATTACAAGTTGTAATTAGTTAAAGTTGTTACTACCAATTCAGCAACTATAACTAACTTAGAAGTTTGTTAAACTATATAAGAAACTTTCAGTCTATTTTTTTATATATAAATAGAGGACCTCCAGTCCATTGTAATACACAGAGAATTCAATAATACAGTTTTTCAGCCTTTACAGTATATACCAAAGTCTTATCTGCTTTTCCTCTTTCTGCGTAAGCTTTCTTTCAGGTTCTGATTCAGAGATCCCTGAGACAGCCCCTTCAACAAGTGGTTGAAGGCAAATCCTCACACAACAAAGAGAATCACAACAGCAAGTCAGCAAATCATTGTTCAATGACTGAACAACACAGAAATTAAAAAGAAATCAGAGAGAAAGAAAGGAAAACTACCTGTTTCTTAAGGAAGAAACATTCTGGAAAACTGCTACTGGTTCTTCAAGGCGTGAAGAACACTGTCTTGAAACTCAGTCCAAAATAACAACAGAAAACGTGTTAAAGGGTTTCTGGGCGAAACAGAAACTACAAACAACAATCAAAGGTAAAGATCAAGCGTGATTTTACCTGTTGAAGCTTCTCAGAAGCAGATCCTTCAAGATCTGTGCCTGTACAGTGCAAGAACAGAAGTTAGGGTTTTGTCGAAGCAAAACCTAGCAAGAAACAGATAAAGAAAGAAGATAAAGGTTCAGAAATTTTACCTCAGTGACAGTAGAGGGAGCTTTTCATCAAGTTTCACGCATCAGTCACAAAAGTATCATCACCGAAGCCTCAGCAAGCTGCAACCTCAGATCTCAGGTGACTCAGAGTTCAAACCGAACGGTTCCTCGCATCATTGTCATCAAGGATCATCATCGGTGGAGAGGGACAAGCGTTTCAGCGCTTCATCACTGCAGGAGCAGCAAGAGCACTGAAATCCTAGAAAGGACTCTGAGAGAGAAGAGGAAAGAACCGAACCAGAAGCAGCAAAAAAAGAGACGCAGTTCTTGGGTTTCTGAAAGAAAACCCTAAAAACAAACCTTTTATACACCGAGTCATACACAACCCGCGTGTTGCTACAGTCTGCGGGTTCTAGGTGCCGCATGGATCAAGCCTGACCCAACAGCAAATCAATACAAAAGCAAGTTTGGGCCTGTCAACAAGAAAGTGTTGTTTGCGCCTCCTGGTCTCATCAAAGCAACCTGCAAGCAAACATTATCAATTGGTCAATATTCAACATGGTATCATAAAACAAGACGATTCAGGGACATTTACTAAACTCAAATCCATTTTTTAATCTAGAATAGAATTGAACAAACTAATTTACTATATATATTCAATCATATCCAGAAGAAAGCGATTTCTTTGTTTTTTTGACAATAGAAGAAAGCGATTTCTGTAACACACATAAGAATATAAAAAACAAAACAAAACTAATAAAACTCAAGCCAAGAACAATAAAATACCATCCGTGCAATACACAGATTACTTCAAACGGAAGAAGAAGAAAAAAGAGAAAGAATCTTATCCGTTCATATTAACGTCCGTTGATTAAACTCCACGTGTCGAAACGCTAGTTGCTCAACAACGATTGGTTCTTACAGTGGCTTGTGGGGCATACGAAAAGCACGTGTGCTCGCCAATCTCACCCTCACGAACGAGTCACGACGAATCCTATCCCTCCTTTCCTTCTTCGTCTCTCTCTCTCTCTCTGTGACGTTAGTTCCATTGATTGATTTTTCAAAGATGAGCGATTCTTTCGCTCACAGTGGGGTAAACGCTAATCCTCATTTCCGCCACAAAAAGAAAACTATGTTTAACTTCTCCACACCGTCTTCTACTCCTTCTTTAACCGCATTTTTCGCAGCTCCTAGGGTTTTTTTCTCTCCATCTTCAAAAACTCATACTTCTTCTCTTTATCTACGATCCGTAACCGCTCCATTACCTTCTGTTGCTTCAACTTCCTCTTGCTATTGCTCACTCGCTTTCAAGGTTAAAGCTAAGGAAAACGTTGTTAAAGCTAACATGGCTTCCTCCGTTTCTTCCCGCACTTTCCTCAATGCCCAAAATGAACAAGGTTCCTCTTCCGCATTTCACCTTCTTTCTTATTTCTTCTAAAATTCAAGAATTCGCGCATTTTGACTTTGCTTGATTTTTGGCACTTTCTTTTTGCCTTTTTCTTATTGAATTGAAATAAATTAAGAAAGCATAATTATGAAGTCTAGAGTCAGGGAAAGAGCTTACAGAAAGATTATGACATGTACAAAAGTTAATTTCGTCTTATGTCAAGGATAGCTTATAATTATAGGTTATATGAAAATAGTTTCTTTTTTTATTCATTATATGAAATATGAAATATGAATTATATGAATAGCTTATACATAAGCGCTTATATTATATATACTTAATTTAGTTGTTTATCCATAGGCATAGCCTTAGTTGCTTACTTGATGAGACTGTTGGTTTGCTTCATTTTTATTCTTTTAATTAGTAGGTAGAGTTTTTGGAGTATAGTTCTGCTGATACTGGTTATTCATAAATAACATTAAATTGGTTTGAAGTTTGTTTCTGCGTCCATTTCTTTCTTTTTTTTTGGTTTATTTGAATTTCTTAGGAAAAGTTGGGACTTGAGAGGCTCTGCCAACTACCATGCATTTCTTTTAAGGAGAAGGAAAATACTTATCTTTATCCATATACTGTATATTGATTTTATTTTCGTCATATTAATTGTTTGTTTGCAGATGTTCTTTCTTTAATAAAGAAGGAAGTAGAAGCAGGTACTCTGCCTCCCAGTGTTGCTGCAGGGATGGAAGAAGTATACAATAACTATAAAAGTGCAGTAAGTTTAGATTCCTTTGTCTTGTGTTTATTTATATGCACATGTGCATCCTCCCCACATGCTTTGCTCATGTAAGCTCTCGAGTTTATTCATAGTATGAAATAAGAGGAATGCTATATGTTACGAGAATACATTTTTTTCCTTGACTAAACAATTACTAGTATCTGTGGGTTAAGATGTTTTTTCACTCAATTCACTGTGGAACTGATCTCCCAAATCAGCTTTCTTTAAGTGTGAAGATGTAGTTGTGTTGTGCCTATTATTGCTGTCATCTATTCTTGTTTGTCTGCCTCATTTTCTGGCGCATGCTTGATTGTAATATTATTTTCTGGTACTCTATCGATTGCTTGGTGATGATGGTTTAATATGTTAATCGTAACGTTTTTATTGCAAAATGTAAATCAATTCCAATATCAAATCATGCTTCTACAATGGTTGTAAATGTTTAAAACTTGGGCAGTAGATACTTCAATTTATCAATGCATTAACCAATGAATTATCTGAATTTTTGCACCTGTTTTTAGTTTTGCATTGCAGAGTTATTTTTTAAAGTTTTGTGTGTGTGCTCTACAAGTTACCTAGACCTTATTATTTACCCATTGGTTTGAGTGTGGATATACTCTATGATAATCCAAATAGTCAAGTATTTTTATACAATCCTGTAGTTTAATTTACTAATTCATTTTTTCATCATTCTGGCATCTAAAAGCCTTAAGTGACTTAAATAAGTTTCCTTTTGCATGTATGCACATTTCAGGTTATAAAAAGTGGAGATCCCAAAGCAGATGAGACAGTATTGTCAAATATGAATGTTTTGTTAGATCGCATTTTTATGGATGTGAAGGTAAGTTTGAATTCTAGAATATGCTTTGCTAATTTTTTCCATGCACATAAAATGCTTGATTTTAGAAATTATCATAGCATCTTGCATCTATACACACTTAGTCTGCTACTCTTTCTTCTTATGCAATGCCTTGCTCAAAACATCAGATTGTTTTTTAACAGGAACCTTTTGTCTTTGATTCACACCACAAAGCAAAGAGAGAGCCTTTTGACTACTACATGTTTGGTCAAAATTATATACGTCCTTTAGTTGATTTCAAGTGAGTTTACAAGCTTTAGTTTCTCCTCTTTCTTCTTTTCGCATTGATCAGTTTAGGTTTACTTATTTGACTTTTGCTGTTGATCATCTATAAATGTGGCTAGTCAAAATTTCATGCCGGGACATTATATTCTTGACATAGAATAGGCATTTATATCTTTAGACTTCTTTTAGTAAATTTATTACTACAATAAGCTAAGATACACGGAACTTGTGAATGAAGAATCTGATAGCAGTCCCCTTGTTAGGAAAGTATATGTTAGAAGGAAGGGTAATGCTGATAATAAGTAAAGGGGAGGGTATTTCTGTAACTGACTAGGGAATTGAATGTATAAATAAGCTTAGCATAGCTCCGTTACAGTTAGCTAAGCAAAAAAAACAGAAAACAGTTGCTACAGTTTCAGATTGGAACTGAACTCAGTGTAATGAACTCACATTCTTGAGCATTGTCAATAAAAATTCCTCAATTCCCAGTTGAATTCCTTTCAACTGGTATCAAAGCACACGATTTTGGGAAAAAAATTCATGCCGAAGAAGAAGACGACATCTTCAACGATGGATCCAAGAATTGAAGAAAGTTTGGAACGAAGGCTTCAAGACATGGAGAAACGATTCCAAGAAAGTATGGCGGAGATGAAGGCGATGTTCGCCGCATCGAAGGAGTCGGGTCCGTCAGAATCCGGTAACCCGAAAGCGAAAGAGCATTCAAATCACGGCGATAGCGAGCGACGACTCCGCAAGGTGGACCTACCGGTCTTCAATGGGGACGACACGACGGGATGGCTGACGAAGGTTGAGCGTTTCTTCAAGGTGCGCAAAATTGAAGAGAACGAAAAACTCGATGCAGCGCTAATGGCGATGGAAGGTGAGGCGTTGTCGTGGATGCAGTGGTGGGAAGCTAATAGCGAAGTACAGACCTGGAGCGGGTTGAAGGAAGCGATTCTTCGTCGCTTTCAATCAACGGTGATTACTAACGCCTTCGAGATGTTGGTGAATATGAAGCAGGAAAGCACGGTGCGTGAATATCGCAAAAAGTTCGAATTAATTGCGAGCCACATCAAAGTGCAAGATCAAGAATTGTTTGCAGGGATGTTTTCGAATGGTCTGAGGGACGATATCAGGGCAGAGGTGAGACTGCAACGGCCCAAGAATCTCGCAGACATGATGGAGATCGCGTTGCTCGCGGAAGAAAAACTCGGTGCTGCAAACAGATATGGTGGGCGAAGTACAAGGTGGGGAAAGAACACGTATAAGCCCAGTACAGACAATGCTACGACTGGGAAGGGGTCTGAACCTGCTAAGACAAATCTGGCTGCCAACACCAAGTCTGTAGGAAGCAAGGAAATTGAGGAGAGAAGAAAGAAAGGTCTCTGCTTCACATGTGAGGAGAAATACGTGCCTGGTCATATCTGTAAGAACAAGATCCTGAAACTGTTGTATGTGGAAGAGATCACAGAGGGTGAAGATGAAAAGAAAAGTGATGAGGAAGAAGAGATTGTGTGGGAGGCAGCCATCAAGAGTCTACACTTGTACAGTATGGCTGGTATATCATCCAATTGCTCTTTTATGTTAAAAGCAATTGTAGGAGTTCTTGAAGTGTTAGTATTGTTGGATTGTGGAGCAACACATAGCTTTGTGTCCAAGAAGTTGGTCACAGAACAGGGTTGGAAAGTGGATAGCATTCCACCTTGTTGGGTGAAGATTGGTAATGGACAGAAGATTTGGATTAGAGGAATATGCAAGGGTGTAGAGCTCTGTTTGCAAGGACACATAATCAAAGTAGATTGTTATGTCTTTCCTCTAGATGGGGAGGATTTTGTGCTAGGTATGGGTTGGCTGAGAACGTTGGGAGAGATAAGAGCAAACTTCAAAGATATGTCACTCAAGTGGAAGAGGAATGGTGAACCAGTGTGTCTGAAGGGTGATCCCACACTGTCTAGGAAAGAGATGAGTGTACAACAGATTAGAGCAGAGCTGCAGAATCCTGAAGAAATCTATGTAGTGGACTGCAGGGACTTATCTGGGCCAGAAACAGACCAACAACCACTGCCTGAGGTAATACAAGCACTTATTACTGAATTTGAATGTCTGTTTACTAAACCTGAAGGATTGCCACCTAGTAGAGCCGTTGACCATGCTATAGTACTTAAAGAGGGGGCCAATATCCCAAACTTGAGACCCTATAGATACCCCCACTATCAAAAAAATGAGATTGAAAAACTAGTAACTGACATGTTGAGGACTGGAATAATTAGACCTAGCACAAGCCCTTACTCTAGCCCTATTATATTAGTGAAGAAAAAGGACGGAAGTTGGAGATTTTGTGTGGACTTTAGGGCATTAAATAAGCTCACAATACCAAATAAATTCCCTATTCCACTGATTGATGAGCTGCTGGATGAACTTGCTGGATCCACTATTTTCACTAAGCTAGACTTAAAATCGGGTTACCATCAGATACGGATGAAAGAGGAGGATATACCAAAGACAGCCTTTAGAACACATGAGGGTCACTATGAGTATTTGGTTATGCCCTTTGGATTAACCAACGCACCCTCAACCTTTCAGGCACTAATGAATGAGGTTTTAAGACCAATTTTGAGAAAGTTTGCCTTAGTTTTTTTTGATGATATACTCATCTATAGCAAGGATCTGCCACAACATGTGAGACACCTAAGAGAAGTGTTTGGAATACTTAAGGAACATCAGCTGATAGTCAACAAAAAGAAATGCAGTTTTGCAGTGCACAGTGTGGAATATTTGGGGCACATTGTAAATGGTGAAGGGGTGTCTGCTGATCCACAAAAAGTTGTTGCAATGACAAACTGGCCTACACCAAAGGACTTGAAGGGGTTAAGAGGATTCCTTGGGTTGACTGGGTATTATAGAAGATTTGTAAAGGATTATGGCATCATTGCTAGACCCTTAACTGAGCTATTGAAGAAGGATCAATTCTGCTGGAACAGTGAGGCAGAAACAGCTTTCAGTCAACTTAAACAAGCCATGATTTCAATTCCTGTACTCAGAATGCCAGATTTCTCCAAGCCTTTTGTGATTGAAACCGATGCATCTAGCAAGGGGGTGGGGGCAGTATTGATGCAAGAGGAAAGACCTATTGCTTTCTTTAGTCAAAAACTGTCTCTAAGGGCTCAACAAAAATCTGCATATGAGAGGGAATTAATGGCAATGGTATTGGCAATACAAAGATGGAGGCACTATCTGCTGGGGCAATCTTTCACAGTGAGAGCTGATCAACAAAGCTTACAATTTCTCACTGATCAGAATTTACTTGGAGGGGAGAAAGTGAAGTGGACTTTCAAATTGCTAGGCTTTGATTTCAACATCCAATACAAACCTGGCAGTTCAAACAGAGTGGCAGATGCACTCTCAAGACAGATGATCATGGCATCTATATCGAGGGTTACACTTGCAGACTGGGAAGCATGGGAAGAGGAAATAAGGGAGTGCCCTGAATTAAAAACACTACTGCAGCAGGCAGTGTTGAAGGAAGCTGCAGCAACTCAATTCACAGTGAAGCAGGGGCTGCTCTACAAGGGAAACAGTTTGGTGTTGCCTAGAAAGTTTTCCAAGATACCTACCATACTAGCTGAGTTTCACAGCTCTCTACAAGGAGGCCACTCTGGATTCTTCAGGACATACAAGAGAATAGCCAATGTGTTTTATTGGCAGGGCATGAAAACAGATATTAAGCAATTTATAGCTCACTGTCAACAGTGCCAGCGCAGTAAGACCGAGACCTTGGCGCCTGCAGGGTTGCTACAGCCATTACAAATCCCTTCTAAGGTATGGACTGAAATTTCAATGGATTTCATTGGTGGATTACCTAGAGTTGGCAAACAAGACACTATACTTGTTGTTGTGGATAGACTCTCCAAATATGCCCATTTTCTATCAATTGGACACCCGTATAATGCTAGTGATGTGGCTGATATCTTCATCTCTGGGATCATTAAACTTCATGGATTCCCTGAAGCCATTGTATCAGATCGTGACAAAATATTTTTGAGTCAATTCTGGAAGGAATTATTCAAAAGGGCTGGAACAAGATTGAAGTATAGCACGGCATTCCATCCACAGTCTGATGGACAGACTGAGGTCACAAATAGATGTCTTATAGTGTATTTGAGGTGTTTTGTGGGGGACTACCCGAAGACCTGGCCCAAATGGATGTGTTGGGCAGAGTTATGGTTCAATACTAACTTTAGTAGTTCAATTGGCATGACACCATACCAAGCGTTGTATGGTAGAGAGCCCAGTCCAATTATCAAAGGACCTGCCATTCCATCTAACATTGAAGAAGTAAACAATTTATATGAGCAAAGAGATGGATTACTGGGAAAACTGCACAGCAACTTGACAGTGGCACAGCAACGTATGAAAAAACAGGCAGATAAGCATAGGAGAGACTTGACATTGGAAGTAGGTGACTGGGTGTACTTAAAGGCTAGTCCTTATAGGTGGAAATCACTAGCTACTAGAAGGAATGAAAAACTCAGTCCTAGGTTCTATGGACCCTATCAAGTGATTGAAAGAATAGGAGCAGTGGCATACAAATTACAACTGCCAGAGGGTTGTAAAATTCATCCGGTATTCCATATTAGTAAGCTGAAGAGAACTGTCCCAGGAACATATGAGGCTCAACAAATCCCACTTGCTTTGACAGAAGAAGGAGAGTTACAACCAGAGGTTGAGGATATCCTGCAGTACAGATACAGTGCAGAGGGCAACTTGGAAATTTTGGCACGATGGAAGGACCTTCCAGCATGTGAAGATTCTTGGGAAAATGCTGAGAAACTACAAGCAATTTTTCCAAGTCTTCCCCTTGAGGACAAGGTGAAACTCTTGGGGGGGAGTAGTGATAGCAGTCCCCTTGTTAGGAAAGTATATGTTAGAAGGAAGGGTAATGCTGATAATAAGTAAAGGGGAGGGTATTTCTGTAACTGACTAGGGAATTGAATGTATAAATAAGCTTAGCATAGCTCCGTTACAGTTAGCTAAGCAAAAAAACAGAAAACAGTTGCTACAGTTTCAGATTGGAACTGAACTCAGTGTAATGAACTCACATTCTTGAGCATTGTCAATAAAAATTCCTCAATTCCCAGTTGAATTCCTTTCAGAATCTGTGTTAGAAAATATATAAGAGATACATGCACGGGTTGTCCACAATCCATGAGATTATGTTTTGAGGGGAGGTTAACATTCAATTTGCATATAGAGGCCTTGTTTGGAACTTGGAAGTCTCTACATGTTTGACATGTGCAGTGCTGTTGAAGCTAACGGTTTTATTGGGAATGGATATCAATGCAATTTTGATGGTTCATATGTTTCTTCCTGTGTTGTACAAATACAATGTGCTTGTGCATATGGCCTATCCTGTATGATCCTGGGTATTCTATCTTCCAGTGTTGATTAAGCAACTTGATCTCTCTGGCTCTTTTGCACAGGGGTTAGTGAAATCCCATCATGTATCAGGCTGAATGTAAGACAGCCAACGTTAGGCTTAAGGAGGAAATTTAAGTAAAAATAGAGTAATAGGCGAGCAAATGTATGCATGTAAATGAAGTTAATAGTCTCATTGATAAAGTTGCTTATTTGGTTTGTGGAGTCTTGGAGACACTTATCCCATATACCATCTTTCTAGAATCGCAAGTAAATACCTAGAAAAGTGAGACACTGTAGATTAGTCTCTTTCAGTCTTCTGTAGATGTCTGACTGTCTTCTGCCAACTTATATAGCTTGTATGATCTGGTTTTCAATTTCTCTCAATTCTAAAAAATCTGTATATGTTTATGCACAAACTCATCTACCTTAAACGTCACGTTAATTATAGATTTTGGTATTCCTTCTGATATTATGGAACAATTGTAGAGCATTGTTCTAATTATGGTAACAAAAACTGAGGAGAAAGTAGCAGAAGTCTATGAAGCCCCGATACTTCAAAAATGGAGACGTACCCGTGTCGGATACGTATCCGATACCGATACGCACCCGATACGTACCCAAAGAGTATCTAATAATTTTTTAATTCTTTTTAAAAAATATTTGACTCGATACTTTTCAGATACATCTTTGATACTTCTTACCAACTAAGGATACTTCTCAGATACTTTTTTGATACTTCTTACCAACTAAGCACATGATTGTCACTCATATATGATACACTTTAATACCTCAATAACTAAAAGACAAAATTATATGTTTTTTCGTAATACAATAATAGAAGAAATAATACATTGTGATATGAGTGGGATAAATATACATAACTATCTCTACTTGATAAGATCACAAGTATTTATTTCTACAATGTGATGAATATATATTGACTAATGATATGCTTATGTTTTATTGACCAATTACGTACTACTATGAATATCTTAGTCTATAAAAAGTCATCTATTTCTGCCACTGACTATTCGTATTCTACGATTTTGGATGGTCTCAGTTACTTGTCCACCATTACTTTTTATGACTAGTCACTCATACATATGTGTGTCGGTTGTCCTCTTCCTTTCATCCATATATTTTCTGTGATTTTTTTTATCTATTTGGGCAGTTTTTTTTTATATCTATAAAATGCAATATTTCAGTTTTTCATCTTTGTTTTTTTCTATTTGTGTTTCTATTCTATTTTATTTTTTCTGCTATGTTTTTATATATTTAAATTTTAATTTAATTTTTTATTAAAGTATCCCAGCCGCGTCGTATCTTGATTTTCAAAATTTTCCCGTATCCTCGTATCCGTATCGTGTCGTATCCCGTATCGTAGCTGGTATCCAGGCTTCGTAGAAGTAGATGGAAAATATAAGAGTAACCGAGAGAAGCTAAATATGCTACCCTTCCTCAAAGCATAACTCTCCTTAGTTTTCTTCACAGATTCGGTACTGTTCTCTCGCCCAGCTCCCTCCATCATATTGCCACCTCTTCCCCTGCTTCCGATCCCCCCTTCTCCACTGTTCTACTTCCTTGTGTGTCCATACTGCAACACTCTTATTTTTCCCTCCTTACTTGTCCAAAACATTTTCATTCTCACACCTTCCTTCCCCGTCTCTCTTCTTTCTCTGTTAAACATGGTTTGGATACCCATCAGGCCCAGCAATGTGGTGTCCATGATGAGTATTCAATTACATTTGTGCTTAGTTGGAAGTTGCTCATGGTTAACCATAAGATACAAATGAAAAAATAAGACCCAAAAAGTCTATTGCCTCATTGGAGTTATGTCTTTGCAGGCTTTTGACACATCTTACCTGGCTTCATCCTCAATTTTCTATATGCCCTCAAATGGAAATCTCTTATGAATTTATGATGCGTGCAGAAAAGATGACACTCGTTCATCTTTCACACCCTACTTATGATTTTGCATGCAATTTTGTCTGTAGTTAACTTGATCCTTCTCAGTTTTATCTAAAAAAGTCTCTTGGTGTTGAACAAATTATGTGTTCGTTTGTTTGCTGCATATGCTTAATTCAAAGATTTTGAACCGTGCCAATCACTTCGGAAGTAGTTCCTGTGTTGTGCTTCCAGAATTATGATGCTGACATCTTCCAATCTGTATACCCCATTTGCCAAAATCGCGATTTTACTCGCAAAATCGCACGATTTTACGATTCTACGCACCCCCTACGATTCGATTTTGATGCAGAATCGAAAAATATGCTAAATCGTGCGAGTTTTGGTGAAATCGTACGATTCCACGATTCAGAGGCGATTCCACGATGAAAATCGCACAGAAAGTGTGTTTTTGGAAAACAGAGAAACGGGTCGGGTTTGCGACCCGGTTTGCGTTTTTACGCCAATCTACTCTTCGAACCCTAATTTTCTCACTTCTCTCTCGTTCGTCTCCCTCACAGTTCGTCTCTCTGCTTCTGCTTCTGTGCGTCGCAAGTTCTCCACTTCGCAAGTTCTGCTTCGGCTTCTGTTGCTGTTCAACGATTTGCAAGTTCTGCTTCGGCTTCTGTGCTTCTGCTTCTGCTTCTGTGCTTCTGCTTCTGCTTCTGCATCATCTTCAATATTGAGGTAACTATTTCAGTTCAGTTACTCTCTGTTTCAGTCTCTCTATTTCAGTCTCTCTATTTTGTTTAAGTTTGCTGCGTTTCTATTACAGTGTTTGTATGTCTAATACTTTGAGTAATATCTTAGGCTTTATGATGGTTGTTGGTTTATGTCTAATACTTTGAGTAATATCTGTATTTTAGTAAAATCTTACGATTTTACTTGCGATTTTACGAGTTACGATTTTGTTTAACCCCTTCCGATTCTAGTTTTTGATACTTTTTTTTTGGGCAGAATCTTACGATTCTACTTGCGATTTTACGATTTCCGATTTTTCTACCCTGCTTACGATCTTGCGTAGAATCTCGATTTTGATAACTATGCCCATTTGTATTCATGGCACTTTAGGGCCCATTTATAATCAACATGAATCAAACAACGTCAATTCCATCTGGCTGCACCTCATACCTATTCTTAAGTGTGATCTTTTTTCTGCAGAAATTCTTATGTTGGGAACATGCCCCTTTTCATTGAAATGGAAGAAAAACTTAAGCAGGTGCAATTTCTAATATGCTTGTTTCTTGTAGGGTTATTCATTTTCTTACTGTACAATATTGGTAGAACCTTTGTTTCCCCTCATAGGGGCGAAGGGAATAATGGAAAGTCTAATATTCCCCCTTTGTTTTGTCTACTATTACCAAATTCTAAGGTTGGTATTTCTATGCATGAGGTTTTACATATATATATGGAGTATATGAATATGACAAGTAAAGGTCAATCTTCTTCAGGTGGAAGACAAAATGCATACTAACTTTAATATGCCACCATGCAAAATATCGCACATGGATTTTTTTTAACAAGTCAGTGTTAGATTAGATTGTGGTAATTGACCCAAATCATGTGGCTGTTTTAATTGTTTTCCATATTGCATTGGTCTTCAGGTCGTTTTCATTTTGAAAGTATGAATGAACTGACTTTGTTTTGAGTCTACATTATTATACCCAGAAACCAAAATTACCATGCTAGATTCTTGTCCCAAATGTGCCAGGAATTTGTCCATTTTAGATACTGAGTTGATGATGCTCTTGTTGTATATCTAATTTTCTCCAGTAAGTTCTAATTATCACTTGCATATCGATGAGAAAACTGGAAGAAAATATTCACTACCTTTAGTGAAATGTCAAACTTGATTCTGATTTAGGGGTTGTTGTATATATTTACCCTATATTAACATTTTCATAGATGTGAGGAAAGATTTTGAAGGATTGAAAATTTACTGCAGGGACACAACATCATCTTGATGTCAAATCACCAAACTGAAGCAGATCCAGCTGTTATTTCATTGCTGCTTGAAATGCGACTTCCATATATTGCAGAAAACTTGGTAACATTTACTTATGTATTGTCTTACTATTTTAAAGTACAGTCTGTACTGCACATTTAGGAATGCGTAACTTATTGAGTTCTGCCTTTTGTTTTACAGACCTATGTAGCAGGAGATAGAGTTATAACTGATGCTCTATGCAAGCCCTTCAGTATTGGCAGGTTCATTTTACTCTTATGTTTTTCAAGTTTTAAATTTATGTTGACATATCTCCTATTTTAATGAAGTTGACTTTGCAATTAGTTAATTGCAATTTTTGTTTATGTAGGAATCTCATCTGTGTTTATTCGAAAAAGCACATGCTTGATGATCCAGAACTTATAGACATGAAAAGAAAAGCAAATACACGAAGTCTGAAGGAAATGGCTACGCTTTTGAGGTATATGCTGATTCATAGCTAGATGACTGCTTTTCTTTATTGATTCCAATTCAGATCGTAAGGCAGTGATTCAAGTGCTTGTTTTTTAGAAAACTGTAAACAGAGACATTAGAATCCAAATCTTAAAAGGAAAGAGCCAGTAATAGCAGTGGGTGTGTTCCCTTAAGATAGTTTCTTTTGTATGTCATAGTTGTTGATTGGTCAAATATCCATTATCTTGGCGGTGCACTGTTAAATGTTAATATACTGCTATTTGTTAACAGGAGTGGATCACAGATAATTTGGATTGCCCCAAGCGGTGGTAGGGATCGACCAGTTCCCGACACTGGGGAATGGGCACCGGTAAGTTCACTTTCTTGTTAAAATAAAATATAAAAGTGCATACATCTTATATCTATCATATTGCATAACTTCCTTGGTGTAATACAACCGATTTGAAGTTTTCTGTACTGATTAAGATCTTTCCATGCTTATGACGTATTCAGGCACCCTTTGATCATGCTTCAGTGGATAATATGCGGAGGCTTGTCGAACATTCGGGTCCACCGGGTCATATCTATCCCTTGGCAATATTGTGCCATGATATAATGCCCCCTCCATTGAAGGTTGTGTACTTGCCTTGGTGAGTCTTCCCTGATATTTTATTTTTATTGAGATCGTGTAATTTTGCAGGTGGAAAAAGAAATTGGGGAGAAAAGAATTATATCCTTTCATGGGGCTGGCATATCAGCGGCTTCAGAGATAAGCTTTTCCAAAGTCACTGCTGCTTGTGAAAATCCTGATAAGGTGAGTAGAATTTGATCACTTCAACTTCCACTTTCTTATATCATTAATTTCTTTAATTTGCAATTGGTTCTATCAGTTTTCTCCTGAGAAGTCAGCCACTGCCATTTTGCTATCCTTGAGCTGACATGTGACACTACTTATACAAACCCATTAAGTAATAATTTTTTTTCTGTCGTTGATGCTGCACACATGAAATCCATGCAAGGTTTTAGGCGTATAAGGAGGGGCCCTCCTCTATTTCACGGTGCCTTTTGAATAATAAATTTGGAGTCTCTACAAAAAGAACACCTCGTGAATTTATGAAACCCTCTACTGAAACGAGTCTTAATAATATTTGCGAAGGTTGCAGGTTACAGAAATTGAGCGTGTAGTGTAATGTGTACCACCTCTGTACCTAAAAGATCTATGTAAATTAAGCCAGTACTCTGTATACTCTGTATCCTTGTGTTTCCTGCTCAGATTTACCATTCTTTATGTGAAAAATAGACCAAGGGTGCTTTCATACATGATTTTCATTAATTGGTTCTTTTCTTTTTTAATTTAATTATTGCAATATGGATTTTATATGGAGTAGGCTAAGGAGGCATATTCGAAAGTCTTGTATGATTCTGTGACTGAGCAATATGATGTTCTGAAGTCCGCCATACATGGCAATAAAGGATTAAAAGCATCAACTCCTGTAGTTTCTTTGTCGCAGCCGTGGAACTAGTTCAGATCTGAATCTTTTATTACACTTTACTCAGATCATCAGGTACAATTCTAGCTTCAGATTTAGAAAAATACAATCCTACTACCACAGATCTTAGACATTTCATTGTTACTTATAATATCATTTTTAATTTTCCGCGTAGTGTTGGTTAATTGCTTGAATTTTTAATTTGCTGAAAATGATTAGGTTCTATTTTTATGTCAAATACTAGAGTACAATGAAATGATCCTACAACACTGGCTAATAGTGATATCATGAATAACTTAGGTAAATAATTGATTTTTATAGCAGGTTTGTTGTTGAATTACTTGAAGCACCTAGAAATTTACTTTTTGTAACATGTTCTTATTACGTACTGATTTCTACCTTGTGTTGTTAATACGTTAATACTTAATATGTTATCCCTAAATTAAAGAATTCAAAGTTTTAAGAATGTAAAAGTTGTAAAGATTTCTTATGTTGAAAGTCTGAACATTTGGATGGTCTTATTATTTTAGGAATTTGAATAAACAATAAAGAGAGGAAGTAAATGAAAGCTTGAAATAAAACACTTGACTAAAAAACTGTAAAATTATATATCTACTACTTTGCTAAACCTAACCGACTATATTTTACGGCTGAAGGCTTCAACCTTTTTTGCTTCTTTTAGATACAACAAGTTACAAGACGTCAGTCAAACAATTCAGCTGATTCACGTCAGGGATGACTGCCTATTACTGCACCCAATGATTGATGGAAGTTTCCTGTCTAATATTCTTTGTTTTTCATTTTCATTTTTCCTCGAGTTCTTTATAGAACTGAATTAATCAGGAATCTGTCTCAGAAGGTTCAAAATCAGCTGCTTACTGTACAGGTCCCTCTTAGTTCCTTGCAACATCCAGTCCATTCACTGATAGGAGACCAAATATAATTCTTATCTGCAATTTTGTGTATCAGGATTTCTTTTAGCTAGCTGAATAGATAATAGGCAGCTAATCACTTCCATTTGTAATTTTGAGCCATATTTGTTCCATTATAGATAGATGTATAGTTGTTAATATTAGAACTTATTCAGAATTAAATTGTTCAAACGTGCCTCTGCAATGCAATTAGACGATTATTCGCTTTGTTGTCAAAATAAAAGTGCCAGTTACTTTATTGCTTCAAGTTTATGTTTATTTGCATTGGTCAAACCATCGTCAATGGAGTACTCTTCAAATGAGTGTTTAAATGGACTCCGCATTTACACATCACTCTTTTATTGTAACTTTTTAATACTAATACTTAATACGCACTCAATCTCTCCAATGCAGTACCTCCAAAAAATTTCTTAAATGACTCTCACAAATAACTACACATCATCACTTTATCAACAAATAACTCATTATTTTGAAATGGGACTTGCATAAATAAGATAGAGAAAATGCTTGTATTAGCACTTCTTCTTATAAGTATCCAAACTATTTTTCTTTACAATGGTTATTGCTTATTAAGGAGAGTGCTAATAAGAAAAAAGAAGATAAGCACCCCCCCATTGGGGATGCTCTTAGAGCTATTTGTTGTATATACGGCCTTAGTCTAACTTGTGTCTTAAAAGTAAAATCAGGTCAAACTTTACTCATTTTATTATAATCTTAGTCTAACTTGTGTCTTAAAAGTAAAATTTAAGCCCTAAACTTAGTCACTTACTTGATACAGATCTTTTTAAAGGCTTGACCTGATTTTTGTAAAGGTTTAATCTTGAAAATCTTTTTGAAAGTTTATTTTGTAACGAGATTTTAAAAAAAAAATTATATATTTAGATTATACTGTTTATATTTACATAAACAAATTAGTTTATTAATTTTTAAAGGTTTTATAGACAATCTGATGATTGAATTTTTAGTTGATACAAGGTGTAGCGGGCCAAATAGTTCGCTAACTGTTGGCAATGCTCAATGAAGCTACTCCTTTCAATTTTATTTTAATAAATATGATAACCCATCAATCAAGGATATGAATCCCCTGCTCTGCACAGAATGGTGCTATGCCATTTGGGATCGTTTAGAGAGAGAGAACTTCTTTGTCTAGATCTGACGGTCCCAGTTGGAGCAACGCCATTCTACACGCAGCTGAGGATCCAAGCACTTCAATCAAACTACTTGGGCGAAAAAGAAAAAAAGAAAATAAATTCGTGCAAACGGATTTTGTCAAGTGCTTTTTAAAGCTTAAAGTTGGATTATGGACTAGTGAGTCCATATTTTTCTGTATGTGTGCCATCTATCATTAAAATAAAATACCCCTCATTTTATTTCACATTTCTATATGTGTCGCTTGTCTGTTTTCTGTTTCTAGGTTTGGCCAAGTTTGAATAACATCATTTTATACTACGCATGGTATATGGTAATACCATCAATGCTCCACAGCTAGCTTAAATAGAATCAAATATTTGCCATTCCTGTTTTTTCTAAAAAAAAAGTGTTAGTTTTTATTACATTTTTTAAAATAAAACAGTAAAATAAAATGTATTATTATGCTTAATTCAAGGCCAGTAGTTATTAATTATTACGTTTTTTAAGAAAACATAACTGTAATTGTGGTCGGGTCCATTGAATTGTAGGGAGTGGCGTTACGACACTGCTTAATCGTAATGAAGTTTGGGAGGATGTGATTTGAATAATACTAAAAAAGAATAGTTTAAGATTGCATGCACGAGGCTCCCGAATAATGTCACATTCTCACGCAGAGACAAAGTTAGTATTTTACTAACTTACGATCACCAAATCTTGCCGAGGAGTGTGCATGTCCCTCCCAGAAGCCAATATGTTGTCAAAAAAAAAGTGTACTCCTCGAGAGAGTCTCGAATATAATAACAGGTTAAAATATATTTTTGTCTCCGTAAAATTTGAGTTTTTTGGATTTAGTCTCTCTAACTTTTCACTACTTTTGGTTACATGAGTTTTTTTATCAGTTTTAGTCTCTCATGATTTTTAATAGGGTTTTATAATTTTTAATAGCACTTAGAAGTGCAATAAAATGTCCAAAAAAGCACTATTAAAACTTAGAAAAAAAAGTGTTATTAAAAGTCAAGAAGCGCTATTAGAATCATGAAGCGCTATTAAAAGTCATAAAAAATTAAAACTGATAAAAACAAAACTTGGGGACCAAAAGTAGACAAATTTTTTTTGAGTTACTAAAATCAAAATACCCAAATTTTATAGGGACACAATATATTTAACACTAATAAAAAAGAAAGTTATATTTAGTGGGTAAATATTAACTAGTACTATATTTAGTGCTACTACTCCTAATAAATCACCCTTCAACTATTTTGATGTTGGAGCTATTGACACCATATTGTGTCTACCTACACCTCTTAATTGTATAAACTGGCCAAAATACCTTCCAGCCAAAATCCAACTTTCAAAAACTACTCTTCTTCAACGCGTCTATATAAACTCAGATCAAGTACATTTATGTGAACCGAGTTTACATACGTTAAGAAATAAGTTTACAGAGTGGCGGATGCATAGTGTATAGAGTGGGGTCAATTTCCCCCATAACAGAAAACTATTTTAGCTAGGTATATTTGATAAAAATTATTTTGCCCCCATATAAAAAGTGAGGTTGCCCCCATGAACTATTTGTTTTTTAAATAAATGTAGAAAGACTACTAATTTATTCTTTTGTTCTTTTAATTTTTATTGTTTTCGGTCTCTTCTAGCACTAAATGTATACAATAGAAAACTTAAGTATTTTGGTTTTTAAGGAGTAATGACTCAAAATTTGTTTACGAAAAATAGAGACATATTTGTTCTCTGAAATGAAAATTACTAATTTGGTCATTAAAAACTCAATTATTAGTCCAACTAATTCTTAGAGTGACTAAAATGTTTCTAAAATTATTTTAAAATGACTAATTTGACTGATATTTGAAGACTAAATTGATATTTTTTATTTCTCAAAGACCAAATAAGTTTTTTTTGTCAAGTAATAGTACATTAATGTTGAGTCTTTTCCCTTTTTATCGTGAAAGTATATATTTTATAAATGTTTATATATATATATATATATATATATATATATATTAAAAAAATACTAGACTATTTTTTGGCCCCCACGACATAAAATTTCTGGATCCGCCACTGAGTTTACATACACATGAAAATAAGTAATGCACTTATGTGAACTCAGTTCACGTATATTTATGTGAATTGAGTTCATATACATTTAGAAAAAAGATATGTACGTATGTAAGCTTAATTCATGCACATTTGTATGAACTGAGTTCACATATGCATGAAATAAGTAATACACCTATATGAACTCAGTTCATGTACATTTACGTGTATTTATTATCTTTGGCTCTGTTAGGCAAAAAAGAGCGGATAGCAGTTAAGCTAGCGAATGGCGGATAAGTCGACTCATAGCGGATAAAATAACAGATTGAATTTAAAGTATTTGGTAAAATTAGCGGTTGAACTGGTTTATAAATATAAATAGACATTTGTAATTAATGCTAAAAAATGAAAGAGAAGATTCATTTAATGGAGGATAAATGAGGAATTTAATTAAAATAATAAGGATAAAAATGGAAGAAAAAATGAAACGTTGTAAGCTCAAACGCTACTTCAATTAGCATCTCTAAAAATGTTATAAGCTAGTAAAAAAATGTTATAGCTAATGTCAGACACCTACAACAAGCTTATTCATTATAAGTTATCCACTATAAACTAGTTGATGGTTTTGTCAAAACAGACAGGACCGGCCCAACAACTTTTGAGGCCTAAAGCGAACTCTAATAAAAGACCTTTTTAAAAGTAATTAAAATAATATTTTTATAAAATAACAAAAAACATTGTACCATAAATAATCATTTTTTAAATAAAATCAATGTCGCTTTTTAAATATGAGATAAAAGAACTTTTTTCAATTGCATTTAATTATAAATTTACTTTAGTGTCATTCAAACAAAATAAAGTGTGTAAAAAAATAAATGATTTTAGACTTTAGAGTAAGTCACAATGGCCCATTAGTTATTAGTATGAACATGACCCATAATAAGTTGTTTACTTGGAGTTGGAGAGATACTTGTGAAATGAAGGATAAAAAGTAGAAATTCAAGTTGAAAAGTCAAAATAGCTTCCAATGAATTTGAACCCGCAACATCAACCTATCAACCTTTCAACATTTCTCATAACCTTCATGTTCTAGGTTCTTTCTAATCTTTTAGAAATATAAGGTCCGCTTGAGATAGTGAAATATCTAAAGGGGTTAGGTTGGGTATTAACTCAAGTGTAAAAGTTAAGTTTGTTCTATTATCCAAAGAGTTTTGTGTGCTGTCAGTTTTATACTAGGCTTCTTGAGTTTATTGGGTATTACACGGTAGTCTTTCTATATGTCCAGATTTTGAGCTGCCATGTTCTTCAAAATTCCATTGAGTTATTGATTTTTCCTTTATTGTTTAGAGTCATTACTGATCTTTCTTTGGTTGGTAAGAGTTTGTTTCTTCATTTATCATAAGTAGTATCTCTCTTCTTTGTGCCTATGGAGTCAAAAATTTCAAAAAACCAAAACAGCAAGTATTATAAAGCTTTTAAAAGTGGAAAACAGTTATTCAGCAAGAAAGAGCTATAGAGTTTAGTTCATAAAGTCTCTAAGTTGTTTCATATTTGCGTTGATCTAAGATAAAGCTTTCAGTAGCAAAATCTCTAAAAATCCAAGTTTACTGTTGGTTGTCTCTCTTCCAGCAAGCTTTCTGTTTGAGTTTTGATACAGTTTCCTGAAAATAGTAAGAGCAAAAGAGCATAAGAGCTAAAGAGCAAATAAAAGAGCAAAAGTTGCATAGAAAGAGCAAAAGAGCTAATAAAAGAGCAAAAGTTGCATAGAAAGAGCAAAAGAGAAAATATATTTTCAGTTTTCTTGGCCTGTAGGTTCATATTTATTTGTTCCTATGGCTGAAGAGTATCAAAATCAAATTCCTGAGGATGAAAGGGAGCCTATTCTGGGAGGCCTGGCTCCAGCTTCAAAGAGTAATATCGAACAGGCCATGAGAGCTCTTGTAGCTCAGATTATCTCCCACAAAATTCTAAACAAGAAGATAACTAGATCCATCATGTTCAAAACTTGGGATCAATACAGAGATCTCAAAATTACAGATATGGGGGATAACAAATACCTTTTTACCTTTCCTTCCATGGAGAGTGCTGCTGAAGTTCTTCAAAGAGGGCCTTGGTTTGTTATGAATCAGCTCATCAGCTTACAAAGGTGGGGTGAAGGTATAGCTTTTAATGACATCAATTTTGATTTGGTTCCTTTTTGGATGCAAATTCATGGCCTGTCAAAGCATGAAATAAATCCTTCAAATGTTTATATTTTGTTAGAGAAAGTGGGGAGTATTATTGAAATAGATGATAATTTTAGTTCAGGATCAGCCTCTACTCATTTTCTAAGGGCTAGAGTCTTGATTAATGTTAAAAAAGCTTTATGGTCTGGTTGTTGGTTACAAAGATCTGTGAGTGAGAAGTTATGGATAAGTTTTAAGTATGAAAGGCTGCAAGGGGTGTGTTTTGGATGTGGTTGGTTTGGTCATGAGCTAAAACACTGTAATGTGCCTAGGGTAATGTCTGCTTTTGATAAGAGAATTCCAAAGTATGGTGATTTCTTGATTGGCACTAAACCTAGAGCTTTCCATAGAGTTCCTACAGATTCTAGTTATCAGGGTGGTCAATCTCACTCAAATAATCCCTACCACTCTAATAGTGTTAATGAGCCTAGTGAGTCTAATGAGAGGAGTGAAACTGAATCTAACTTCATACCTGATAGTAGAGTTCAGATGTTTAATCCTTTTTATCCTCAGCCAGATATTAGTCATGCTACAAATGTGACTCCTCCTCATCCAAGAATAATCCGTAGGTTTGTTGGGACTGACTTTAAGCTTCCTGCTCAATCTTCTCCTCCTTACTTAGTTGAATTTCCCCCTTCTGATGAGGGGGGGGGGGGGGGCTAAGCCAAGTGAGAATATAATACCTGCACAAGTAGAGGATGCTCTTAGCTTTAAATTATCTCAAGGTTTAAACATCAAAAGAAGTAGGGAAAATAAAAATTTAATTATTCCTACTGGTGAAAGTTCTGGTTCTGTGCAAGAAGGGGCAAAAAAAGCTAGAATAATTGCTATTATTGATGGTCAAATGATTATGGATGGTACTGCTATGACTGAGGAGGCGGGTCTTTCCATGCCCCCAAAGTCTCAATGACTGCAATCACTTGGAACTGTCGTGGATTGGCAGCATCCACGACAAATAGAGAGCTTGTGGACCTGTTAAAGGTTTATAAGCCTGCCATTCTCTTCCTTATGGAAACTAGAGCCCATAAGGAGAGAGTTGAAAGAGTTAGAAGGAAGTTTCGGTTTCAGAATTCCTATTGTGTTGAATCTATTGGTACCTCAGGGGGTATATGTTTATTCTGGAATGATTACTATGAGCTCCAGGTCCTTGACTCTTGTTCAAATTACATTCACACTGCAGCTAAAGAAAGAAGAAGTGGCTTCATGTTTGAATTTTCCTTTATCTATGGTAATCCTACTTTTGCAGCTAGAAGGAATTTATGGGCTAAATTATCTAGATTGAAGCCTTTGTTTGATAGAGCTTGGTGTTGTGCTGGGGATTTTAATGAGATGACTTCAGTTCTTGACAAAGATGGTGTTATTGATGTTGAGCCAATTAGAATGAGGTTATTTAAAGAATTTCTTAGTGAGGCTGATTTGATGGATATGAATTTGCAGGGGAATAGGTTTACTTGGTTGAGTAATCCTAGGGATGGGTTAGTTACTAGACAAAAGATTGATAGAGTTCTAGCTAACTGGGCTTGGAGAGTTAATTTCCCCCATGCTGTAGCTACTGCTCTCCCTATTATCAACTCTGATCACTCTCCAATTATTATTAAACCTAGGCCTCCTGTGACTAGTGGTCACTCCTTTAGATATGAATCTTTTTGGGAAGAACATGGTGATTGTAAGCATGTGGTTTCTGCTGCTTGGAAGGACTCAAGTGCTACTGATCCTTGGGATTCTTGGGATAAGAAGGTTAGAAAGTGTAAGAGAGAGCTTCAATCTTGGCACTCTGTCACTTTTAAGAATGCTGCTAAACAGATTCATGCTCTTAAGATTCAACTAGAACAGGCTCTTAATGCTCCTTCTAGATTGGTTAATTGGGAAAATGTTGCTCTTCTTAGGAGTGATATTGATAAGCTTTGGCAGCAGGAAGAACATTATTGGGGGCAGAGATCTAGAATCAGGTGGCTTAACTTTGGAGATAAAAACACTAAATTTTTCCATGCTTCTACTATTCAGAGAAGGGATAGAAATAAGTTATTAAGGATTAAGAATGGAGATGGTGTTTGGCTAGAGGGTCAGTCTGAGGTTATGAAGGAAGTTTTCAAATTCTATGATGATCTGTACTCTGCTGAGACTCCTTCTTGTATTGATACTTGTCTTGATTTTGTTCCTAAGTGTGTTGATGGTTCAATTAATGTTAAGTTGGAGTGTCCTGTTTCTTTTGATGAGGTCAAGCAAGCTGTTTTTGATCTTGGAGCTTTCAAGGCTCCAGGACCAGATGGGTTTAATGGCCTGTTTTTTCAAAAGAATTGGGATACTATTAAACTTGATGTTTTCAATTCTGTCAGTCAGTTCTTCTCTGATAGAAAATTGGGTAAAGATGTCAATTTCACTAATGTTGCTCTTATTCCTAAAGTTCCTCATCCTGAAACTATCTCCCAGCTTAGACCAATTAGTTGCTGCACATTCATCTATAAAGTAATTGCTAAGATATATGTTGCTAGACTAAAACCTTTCCTTTCTGCTATTATTTCACCTCAACAAAGTGCCTTTGTTGGTGGTAGATTAATTCAGGATAATTTGGTCATTGCTCATGAGGCTTTTCATTTCCTCAAAAAGAAAAATGGGAATAGAGGAAAAGGAATTGCTCTTAAATTAGACATGAATAAAGCCTATGATAGAGTGAACTGGGAGTTTCTTAGAAGAGTCCTCTTGGCTTATGGTTTCTCTCTTTCTTGGGTAGATTCTGTGTTAGTTTTGGTCACTTCAGTTTCTTACTCTTATCAAGTAAATGGCTTTTCTTCTAAAAGAGTCATTCCTAAGAGAGGGTTAAGGCAGGGAGACCCACTGTCTCCTTACTTATTCATTTTAGTTTTTGATGTTCTTTCTAGGATGATTTCTAAAGCCTGCAGTGTTGGGGATCTTCATGGTATTAAGTTAGCTAGGTCTGCTCCTATTTTATCTCACCTATTTTTTGCAGATGATGCTATCTTATTCACTAAAGACTCTCAAGAGGATATGTATCAAGTTATAAAGATCCTTAATACTTTTACAAGAGCTTCTGGGCAGAAACTTAATCTCAGCAAGTCTGGAATAATCTGTGGGAGTAAGGTCAGCTATGATACTAAGATGGCTGTTGCAAGAATTGCTAATATTCCTTTATGGGATCATCCTGGGATGTATCTTGGTATCCCAGCAGAGTGGGGAGGTTCTAAGGTGCAAGGGCTGTCGTGGATTAAAGAAAGAGTTACATCTAAAATGGAGGGATGGAAAGGTAGTCTTCTAAATCAGGCTGGAAAAGAAATTCTAATTAAAGCAGTGATTCAGGCTATTCCTACATACATCATGTCTATTTTGCAGCTGCCTAAATCATTCTGTGCTTCTCTTACTGCTGCTGTGGCAAGATTTTGGTGGCAATCCTCATCTACTAGTAGAGGTATTCATTGGAGAAAGTTTGATGAGTTGTGTTCTCCTAAGCTTCTTGGTGGTCTTGGTTTCAAGGACTTTCAAAAAATGAATTCTGCTATGCTATCTAAGCAAGTGTGGAGAATAATTAAGGATCCTAGTTCTTATTGGGCTACAACATTGAAAGCTATTTATTTTCCTAACTGTGACTTTGGGGAAGCTAATGTTGGTAGAAATGGTTCTTGGGTTTGGAGGAGCTTATTGCATGGTAGATCTCTGATTTCTAAGGAAGCAAGATGGGATATTGGTTCTGGTAGCAGTGTTGATATTGTTAAAGATAGTTGGTTGGCATCAGGGGAGAAAGCAGTTTTGTTGCCTACTTCTACGTTGTCTAAGGTTAGTGAGTTGTTAGATAGTTCTCATAACTGGGATATTTCTAAAATTAGAGATAACCTTCAACCTAGGACTGCTATTGAAGTTCTGAAAACTCCTATCTCATGGTCTTCTTCTTTAGATTTGTTAAGTTGGCCTCACTCTAATGATGGGAGTTTTTCTGTTAAATCAGGGTATAGAATGCTTGTTATTCCTAGTCAGGTTAGTAATAATGCTTCCTCATCAACTGGGATTCCTATTGATGTGTGGAAAATTGTTTGGAGTGCTAAAGTCCCTTCTAAAATGAAACACTTTATTTGGAAGGCTCTCCATAACTATCTTCCTACTAGAGATGCCTTGTTTAAAAAGAAGATATCTGTGTCTCCTAAATGTCCTTTTTGCAGAACTGAGCATGAAACAGTAGAACACCTTCTGTTATTGTGCCCTTGGACTCAACCTCTTTGGTTTGGGCTACAAGTTGTCCATCCTCCCTCTCCTGTTGGTTTATCCTCTATTGTTGTCTGGTTCCTAAACACCTACCTCAGTTTTTCACAAGATTCAGAACAGAGGTTGTCTAAACTTATCTTTATTCTATGGAATATTTGGAAAACAAGAAATGAGGCAATGTTCAATGATAAAATGCCTATTCCTCTAGAGGCTCTCTATAGGATTAAAGCCCTTTGGTCTGAGTTTTTTACTGTGACTTCTATCCCTATTGCTCTTAAACCTTGTACCCCAAACTTTTTAGCTAATTCTGAACCATCTAAGTGGAAGCCTCCTTTGGGGCTTGCTACAAAAATTAATTGTGATGCTGCTTTCAACAAAGCAACATGCACAGGTGCAATTGCAGTCATTTGTAGAGACTATCAAGGAAGAATACTTACTACTTCTCACAAGAATATTTTTGCAAGATCTCCTCTTGTTGCTGAAGCTATTGGTGTTAGAGAAGCTTTCTCTACTGCATTGGCTCTCCATCTTCATCTTCCTCTAATTGAATCGGACAATCTTCAAATAGTAGACCTGTGCAAAAATAAGAAGCATAATGCAGAGATTAGCGTTATTCTAAGAGATATTGACGATTTTCAAAGGAAGATAGGTGGTTGTAGTTTCACCTGGACTAATCGGGATGGTAATAAATTGGCTCATCAAGTTGCTTCTCTTGCTTCGAAAAGACTTCTTCTCAGCAACTGGGCGAATAGACCTCCTGACTCGATTCGAAGAATTATTGTAGAAGACTGTAAGGTTTGCTTTGACCCAGGTGCGTTGAGGTTTGGAAGCTTCCCAGGTTGATTTCAGATGCTTCTCTGCAATAGGGTCGACTTTTCTTGAATCTTTGTTGTCATTGAAGTTTGCTTTCGATAATCGGGTGCTATTGAGGTTGTTTCTGCTTGCTTCTTGGATTTGGTTGTCGGATTAGGTACCTAGGGTTTTCTGGGGTGGGAGATGCGATCTCTCTTCAAATTCCCCTTTTCTTGCTTTTGTCTTCTGCTTCGTTTTTATTTGTTTTTATCTCTTCGTGGTTTTGGTCTGTTGGGCCGTTGACGTTAGCCTGCTCTTGTTTGGGCTTTGGTTGTGTTTTTGTTATTTGCACCATTTGCTTTACTTGATGCTCCCCTTTTTGTTCCTTTGCTTGTATTGGATCAATTTGGGGCATCTATTATGTGTTTGTTGTATTTGGTTGGGGCCTTGCCCGTTTCTATGGTAATCAGTACAACTTGACCAAAAAAAAAAAAATACAAGTGTTTAACCGGTTGCGCTAGAAAGTGTTTGAAGTAGTTGCAGTACGATAAATATATGTAGCTTCCAGTGAGGCCTTTTTTTAAAGTGAGACCTTTTATTTTGGGTGAGGCCTAAAGCAAGGGCTTTACCCGCTATTACTATTGGGCCGACCTTGAAAACAGAGTATGTTTTATGTTCGTGGTTGCATACAAATTACTCATTTCCCACATGAAGGAAGAGATAAGGCTTAAGTGACCAATAATTAGTCAAAAAACTTCACTCCCCCAATGGAGTGCCTATTTAACATAATAACATGGTGCTAAATAAGTAAAACACTCCTCAAGAAAAAAAACCAGATTAAAAGTAATCCTTAAAGGACAATTTGGCTAATGTTTTTCTATTTCGTTGCCGAGACCTGAACCTAGACGATTGTTTAATTCTTTTTTTTTTTACAAACGACAATTGTTTAATCTAAACACAATTATTCACCTCCATAAAATGAGAAGAATGGAAAAAACATAATTATGTGCCTATAAACGATGTAATTACTGTAACTTGTCAATTCAGCTACCCCCTTTGGCGATTACTTTTATAAAAAAGTATATTGGTCTCTCCTTAAAAGAAGCCAAATTTTGGATTTGGATTACAAGTATATAGTAATTATCAGTGAATCTTATTAAAAAGGATGCTAATTAAAATTAAAGGGGGTGGAATAAGTGGGAAATTAATGTCAAAAAGGGGAGGAAGAATTTGACTATTGTTGAGAACTAAACGTGAGCAAAAGTAAGAGGTAAGAACTTACATGCAATGACTATTAGCGCTTTGACCCGTCTAGTTAATATAGAATTATTATTGGGTAAAATTTGTTTCTAAAATTGCAACATGAAAAAACATTGTTTAAATCGAAGGTAACTGTGAATTAAAAAAATGGTTGATAAAAAAAGGTACTTGCAAATTTAAAAACTAAAATAGAGTGTGTATAGATATAATCTAGAACAATTGTTCCATACACATAAACCATAGTACCGATATTCGTTTATAAAATATATAGTTTAATATCTGTGAATAAAAATTAAATTATAACTATAAATTAAATAAGAAGATTATAAAATTGAAATTGGCTATCCATAGATACTAAGAAGAAAGGAATTCAATAAATGAATTGGTAGTGACTGAACTAAATGAATTTAATAAATATTTCGGGCTAAGAAAGATAATGAGAAGAAGTATAAAAATAAATTATTTTTTTAAAGATTCAGAAAAATATGGTCCTAAAAAATATAAAGAGAAAAAGTATAAAAATAAATTTATTTTTTAAAGTCGTGGAATCACTAAAATGGTGAGTTGCACGGGTCTGTGTCACGAAATTAATTTTTTTCATGAACTTTGAGTATTTGAACCGTTAAAATTTTTCTGAACGCTTAAGTACTCCAAAACGCACTGCTTAGCATCACACTTTACGTATTTGACACGAAATTATTATTTGTTTCAACAAATCAGTTATTGAGGAATGAACTTTGAGTATTTGAATGGTTAAATTTTTTTCCTAACACTAAAGTACCCCAAAACACACGCTGCTTAGCATCACAATTTGTGTATTTTGTCATGAAATTGTATTTTTTTCTCCACCAAACTGGCTATTGAGGCACAAACTTTGCATATTTGAATAGTTGATTTTTTTTGCGAACACTAAAGAATCCGAAACGAAGCTTCGTTGTGCCCATTTTGCAAGCAAACTAGTGAAGAGTTATTTCATTTGTTGGTTGATTGTGTTGTGGCTAAACAAATTTGGAAAGCAATTGAAGATTGGCTTCGGATCGAGTTAGTCCCGTACTCTTGCATTATGGATC